>PVHP010002537.1:32500-42679 GCA_004024765.1 Zapus hudsonius
TTAAATAGTAAGAAAGCTATTTTACACTATCAGTTGGTTGACTTATAATGCAAGTTTTAAAAATACATATATCATTTAAAAGATTTAGACTTTAATTTTTTTCTCTCAGATATAAAGGAAAATATATACAAAAATCTCTTCTATTTTTCTTATTTTTACATTTCTTGTACTTTTTAAAAAAGTGCTATGATCAAAGTTAAGTAAATAAGCTAACGCATGAATTATTCAGTGGTAGAATTCTTGCCTGACAAAGTTAAGGATAGTAATGTGATATTCCTATTTAAAATATTTTATTTTATAATTCGTTATATTTGCAACACATGAAAGATACTAAAACTATTTTGAGACATGTAATAGCTACATAGGTATTTTATAATTATCAATGTATTTAACACGTTCTATGTATTTTTTCAAAATATTTCTGATAGCTTATCTGAAGTATTCTTTCTTTTCATTTTGAATTTTATGCATTTGATTGAAGCTATTAACTTATTTCTTTGTATTTCTCTGAAAATATAGATACCTTTACTTTGATAATTTCAAAGATTTCAGTATATAGAGA
Source organism: Zapus hudsonius (assembly GCA_004024765.1). Taxonomy (NCBI): domain Eukaryota; kingdom Metazoa; phylum Chordata; class Mammalia; order Rodentia; family Dipodidae; genus Zapus; species Zapus hudsonius. The sequence continues at coordinate 33,063 of PVHP010002537.1, forward strand.
AAAAACTTCTGTAAAATAAGTAAAGTAAGAAATTGCCTTGGAAAAGAATGAAACCAAAGGATGCAAGAATGAACAAAATCCTTTTACGTGGTGAAGGTAAACTAGACATTTGGCCACATTCAGCACCATCGTGGCTCTAACCAAAAACCTTTATGTTCAGAGCACAGGGTTTCCTATTATGGTTCTTAACATAAGCCAGAGTCAGATTTTACTGAATATTATTTCAGGAAAATACTATCTTTAAAAGTAATAAAATTACATCAGTGTGCATACAAATCTTCATATATGCCAGAAAGTGTGCCAGACATCAGAGAAGGTTCACATGTAGAAGATGACTTTCTCACCCCCTCAACTCAGTGCTTCCAGCTGATCTAAAGGCAAACAACTGCTCAGTCAAGATTTTTTTCACACCTTATGCACACAAACTACTGTGAGAGAAGACAAACTTATTAAAATCTTCCAAAGTGTCAGACATTTTGATAGAACTCTAACAACTATTGAAGTGATACAAACTAGTAAATCATAATTAAGAAACAATTATTTACAGTGGTTAAATTGAAATCATTGATATTGAAGCCCATAGTTCGAATCATATGTGATAATGGAAATACACATATCTCATGAAATATTAACCATACTCTTCTATCTTTACTGTGTTATCAGTTTCTTCAGTTTCCATGTAATTTATTTATTTTCCTAAGAAAAAATCAGGGCAAGATAATATGGTATAATAGAAAGAGTCCGTATGGACAATGGGTACTTTATGCCTGACATTTCAATGAATTAGAACCCTTGAGCTTTTTAAATTAACAATATGAAGTAGGATAGCCCTGCTGGTTCACATCTCAGTAGGAATAAAAATGAGCAAGACTGAAAAAAATTACTTGTTATTAACCTGCAGATTCAACTGAGGCCCCAAACTGTGTGGATAAAGAAATCAAATTACTTTTCTAGTCCTCAGAGTCATTAAAGTTTTTGAGTCTTACAGATGGGAAAAGCTTTTGCATCTTAAGTTGTCTTTGCCTTTCTTACAGATTACCATAAAATTTCATTCACACAGTTATCTCGAGTACTAAATTTCCTTATAAATGATTTTGGGTAAATCAGGATTATGTGATTAAGGTTTCATAAAGATCAACTAGAATTAAATTCTAGAAGACACTGTCCCATATTCTCTTACTCAGCATTTTGTTCTTGACGGTTTCACAATAATGTCAGCCTACAGGCAATTTTACCAAACCAATTTTCATTCTATTTTTAGATTATTGTTATGATAATATTTGTGTGACATCTGAGAAAGAGAAGCAAAAAAGTGGTCTAAGAATGAAGCATTAATATTTATAAAAGTGAGTTTTATGAAACCTCAGGTTAGCTAACTTTGCTTCATAGTATGTAAGAGGACCTCTTTGGCACAACTAGCACATTTTTTTGCTCACTCATCTAACATTTTCAATACCATGTTACAAATGAAACTGCATAATATCATAAATAGCTTTTCATATGAGCCTAAAACACAAACCCAAGTGTCACACTATTGAAACGAAGTTTGCCCTAAAACAAATCTTACGGAGTTTCCTTGAAATTGAGTTGGAGGGGTAATCAGGGTGGCATAAAGTTACTAAGATGCACAGCTTCTACTTAGTTACGGAAGAAGAGTATCATTATTTTTATTTATAAGCCAATAAAAAAGTGAGGCTGGTAAATATATGAACCATAAATCAAATACCCTTTTTCATATGCAAATTTGTGATATTTTAAAAGCCAGGGGATGTGAAATCTGGAGAAACACATAGGTATCAATCATCCAAATTTTAAATAAGATCTTCATTTGTAAGGTTTTTATTGCCTCTGCACAAGTAGAACATAGGATTATTTTGTTAAAGATAAAAGCCATGTTTTATCATAAATATTTTGAAAATATAACAGAATAGAAACCATGTCTAGGAAGGGAGACTGCAATCACTGTATTTACATTTACCCACACTATTTTGAAAGCAAATAAAAACCCATTTTATATCTTGTTTATAATTGAGTCGGGTCACAACCTCTTTGGAAATTACATGATATATGCTACTTATGCCCAAAAACCTTCTTGATCTTTGGTTGACTTGGTGCTTTGACCTTGCCTGAGAACACAAAGCCTTCATGTTAACTGATGGAGAGGTCACTGAGTTTACAACACAGTTCTGGTGTTTTATTTTAACAGTTCAATAAGAAGGTGAAGGGGAACACTCCTGAGACCGGCTGTAATAGCTTTATTACGTTTCTGTTATAAAGACCTCTTAAGATAATTGTTTTCAGTACAATAATATGATCATCTTAGACATTCTGGACAAAAACGTCAGTTTCTGCTGGCCATGAATTTGGTTCTATTGTATCATATTGTATGAATTTTCTGAAGTTCATTGTATTTGAGACCATAGATAAGATTTATTTAAGATGCATTCTTGAAGGCAACACATGTGATTCATTTTTTTTCTACTAAAGATAATAAGATCAAACTTATGGGTCTACTCCCTGAAATAGCTATGTTATAGTTTAAACTATAGCTATAACTGTACTGTTCTGAATGTTTATTAAAACATTTTGATGGCTTGTACATTATATTTTCAATAGTTTAATGTATATACATATTTAAGAATATGAGAGATAATTTCATTGAGATGCATTGTACACAGGAATACCATTATTAAAGCGTAATTTAGAGCGGCAGGGATCCAGCCCAAAACCTTATGCATGGTAAGGAAGTTCTGAAGCACTCTATTACTGAGCTATATCCTCACCTCTCACATAAACTTTTTTTTTCAATGCTTTTCTTGAGAGGATCATGCCTCCATAAAGCATTAAATTTTTATTTATAATCAGCAGAATTTAAAATGGGCTTCTTTTCTATAAAGGCATTAAGAGTTGAGTTGCCTTTAAACATGTGTTTATATTATATGCCTCAATGTTATTAGTTAACTGGGTATTTATTATTATTTGAAGGTTTCCAATTAAGCCTAGGAAAGGCTGGACTGATGCTGATCTTTGGAAAAGACTTTATCCCAGATTTATAAATGTGAAAGAAACAAGTCTCAATTTTTTGTAATACATTGTGAGTATCAATATGTTCTGGAAGTTTGAATATAAAGTGTCTTCTTGCTTAATTAGCTAAGATATTATTACATGCTGTACATCAAGTGATTTGGTTGACTAAAAACTCATAGGAAATTTTCCATATGTGTTTTTCAAAACAATAGTCATTCTTTTCATGACAGTGTCCTCTACTCACTCAAGAACTTTAGCTTGTCTGCCTTGGTGACTCATTCCTGTCATTAGAAAGCAGACCTAGGAGGATGGCTGGAGTTTAAAGCCAGCCTAGGATAGACAGGATTGAACAGGATTCCCTGTTCAAAATAAATAAATAAATAAAAACAAATAAGAGAAAAAGAAGAGGAAAAAAGCAAAACTCTCATGGATTTACCTTAAATATTTTGCAGCACTAATTAATAAAAATGAAGTAATTGAATAATATCCTATGAATATGAAAAGGTTATAAAATTTATATAAAATGAATAATTGATTGCAGTTTAATTAGTTTTGGTAAATGTATATTTGAGTGCATTCACCTTTATGACCAAACTACTGAACACATCAAGCACCCAATGAATGTTCTTGTTTTAGTCACTGTTGTAGTTACTTTTGTGTTGTTGGGACAAAACACACAACCAAAAGCAACTGTTGGGAGGAAAGTATTTATTATGTCTTACAGTCTCAGGGGAAGATTCATGATGGCAGGGAAAGCATGGCATGAGCAGAATCTGGACATCACCTCTGCCGCAGCAGGTGGAAAACAATAGCAGGAGAGTGAACTCTGGATGTTACACCCCTAAGCCCATCATACCTTCTCCAGGAAGGCTACAACTACCAAATTGCCACCATCTGGGGATCAAGCATGAGTTCATGGACAAACCACCACAGTCTTTCTCCAAGTCACATAAAGTCAACCTGACTAATGTCTATTACTATATTTTAGTTATACCTGCTTGAGAATTTCATGAGTGAAATCATACATTTTGTATGTTCTTGTTTTGGTCAGGTATTTTGGGTCAGAAATATGTTTTTGAGATATAATCTAATAGTTCTATGTATCCATAATTTTTATTTTGTGTTAGTAGTATCCTGCCATAGAAAAATGCATCCAAAATTGACCTTTTATAATAATTTATTTTCACTGTGCAGCTATTAGGTTGAAAAGAGACTAATATCAATTGTGAGTATACATATATGAAGCATTGTGTGTGTATATACATTCACAAATGTTTGGTAGACACTGGGGAATGAATTGTTGGTTCTTTTTATTTTGACTTTCCTCATCAATGTTTGTAATTTTCAGTGTGAGGAACTAGCATAAACCCACTTGTAAATTACATATATATATATATATATATATAATTATATATCCTCTAAATTATACATATACATATTTATTCCTGATGTGATATGATTTGCCAATATTGTTCTGTGGGTGCTTATATTTATATTCTTTATTTTTATTTATTTATTTTTTAAAATATATTTTCTATTTTGTTTATTTATTTTTATTTTATTTATTCATTTTCAAGCAGAGAGAGAGAGAGAGAGAGAGAGAGAGAGAGAGAGAGCGCACCAGGGCACCACCCTGTGGGTCTGGCATATGTGGGCCCTGGGGAACTGAACCCGGGGCCTTAGGCATGGGAGGCAAGTGCCTTAAGTGCTGAGCCATCTCTCCAGCCCATATATTCTTTATTTTTATAGAATTAAAAATATTTATTTATTTGCAAGGAGAGAGAGACAGACAGACAGACAGAAAGGGCACACAAGGGCCTCTAGCCATTGCAAATCGACTCCAGAATCATGATGTGCCACTTTATGCGGATGCTGGGGAATTGAACCTGGGGCATTAGGCTTTGCAGGCAGTGCCTTAACCACTGAACCATCTCTCCAGCCCCTTACAGCTATATTCTTAAGATCTGTAGTTTCCTTTTTTAAAAAAAAAATATAGAATGCTTCACAAATTTGTGAGTCATCCTCATGCAGGGGCCCTGCTAATCTCTCTATCATTTCAATTTTAGTCCCTGTGCTGCTGAGGTGAGCACTACAGTTTCCTTTTCATACAATGAATTTTTTGTGACTTTCATATCATGGCTGTCCATTTTTGTTTCAAGTTAATAATATTGTCACCCAAAATTGACTTGAGAAGTATTTTATTGACTTTCATTTTCTTTTAAGGTTGGAACAAGTTTTGATTTTAATTATTGAAAAGAATTGCAAGTGAAATCATATGATCATATCATTTTATCTGTGTAATGTCTTTAAATCACAATTTCAATTTCTTTAAGTAGATGTAATTGTATTTTATATTTATTCTTGCTTACTCATTTTAATGTAATTGCTTCAATGAAAAATTCTTCCTGAAGCATTTTTTTCATTTATGTTACAAAATGTCACAGGCAGTGCTATCATAATTGTCCTTTTTTGCAACAGAAGTACATAGAACCCCAGGCTGGCCTTGGACACACTATGGAGTCAAGGGTGACCTTGAACTTCGGATTATTTTCTCTCTACTTCAGAGTGTTGGTTTTACAGGCATGTGGCATTGTTCCTAGCATCATAATCATTCTTTTAAAACTGTTTCCTGGACTTTACTGCTGGTTCTCCTTTGGTGAATATTTGGGTGTGTATTCCTTAATTTACAAATTGGATGGACTTTCAAAGCTGTTGCTACAGTTTATTTGTAATATAATTCCATTGCAGTCAGAGAAATCACTCTAGGCATTCTATTCTTTCAAGTTTTGTCTTATTTTGAAGCTGTGGGCCTGCTGCTAGACTTAACACAGAAGACTCCTATATTGCACAGAATCACCAGTGTACCAGGCCCAAATTCTCCCTTTCTCTTTTAACTGTATCATGGCAATTTTCATTAAGGCTATAGTTGCAGGCTCTAGAGACATGGCAGTGTGAAGACCACAGACATTTGTACAACTTCTTCAAGTAAGTAACCTGAGCTTTTAGGTCCTCCTCATTCCCATGGTGCTTATGCAAGTTATTCGTAAGGATGGAGTACTACAGAGGAGTATGCCAAACTTCATGACTTGTTGGATAAATTACATCCAGATCATAAGAGAAGATACAAATCTCATGGGAACTTGTTAACTGTTGTTAAGTATCGAGGCTTCTTTGTTAAGTCTAGCAGCAGGCCCACAGCTGTTGGTCAAACACAAGTGATGACAATACTTTGTTCCCAAATCCTAAGGGGAAATAGGCCTAACCAATACGCATCACATATGCCTCAAATAGAATCCTCAATGTCTATTCATGTATCAAATAGTAAAGGACTTTTTTTGGGTTAAAAAGACTCATTGCAGAAGAGTGTGGCTGAAGGCCTTGATGTTTGCAGAGCTCTCTTTCAGAGGTTTTTCAGGTAATTCCCTCAAGAAGCCCAAATAGCATAACTATGAGAAAGATTTGTTGTTGTTGGTATCCTAAAAGAGACAGAACAAGAACATTTTGACTCAGTCTGGCCTCAGTGTTTACCATGTCATTCACACAACTTTAAACTTGGGAAGGAATTGTTTCTATTAGAAATCATGATCAAATATTTACTCAGCATAGTATGATTCTGTGGCAAAAATTAATATGTCACATTTATACAACTCCTTAAATATGTCCCTTATATTTTTGACCCATATTATAAAGAAAATCTCCAAAAGATTGTAGTGCTAATATAGCCTAAATTGAATTTTCATTTCAAGTCTAGTAAGTGTGACAGTTGTAAAGCATTGACTTCGCTATAAATTAATCTTTCCATTTTCTTTTAGAAGACAAGCTAAGCAGTCACATTTTTTACATTAGTATTTAGTGTTATATAATTTTGAAATTATTGAACTTAGTAGAACTAAGTGACACTACAAATATATGAAAGAGGGAAAAACTGAATAGGATTTATGTTTATTATAAATGCTATGTAGGCAAAGCTCAGATACCATAGCTGGGCCCATGAAGATTAACTAAATCTATGAATAGTGAATATATATAATAAATTATAAATACATAGTTAAAATATTTTAAGAGCTGAAGAGATAGCTCAGAGGTTAAGACGTTTGCCTGCAATGCAGAAGGATCCGAGTTCAACTCCCCAGTGCCCATGTAAAGCCAGATGCATAAGAGGGCCCATGTGTCTGGAGGGCCTTTCTCTCTCTCTGTCTCTCTCTCTCTCTGATAAATAAATAAATAAGTAAATATTTTTTAAAAATTTCAAGAGACCAAAGGGAAGATTATTTTAATATATTGATTTATTTGAGAAATAGAGACAGAGAATGAGAGTAACAGGGCCTCCTGCTGCAGTAAATCAACCCCCAAAGCTTGAACCACTTAGTGTGACTGGCTTTATGTGTATCTGGCTTTACTTGGGGCATTTGGCTTTCAAAGCAGGAGCCCTCAACCAGTGATCCATGCCCCCAATACTAGAAAGGAAAAAATTTAAAATAGAGACTTTTATAAAAACATTGAGGATTTGTTTTCTAAGTATAAATAATATGTTTTTTCCTATGGATTTACTTCAATACTTCATCTTTTATATTTATTGTGTCCTAAACTGATGAGACTCTATTGAGGCAAACATAACCAGAAAAGAATATTAAAAGATAAAGCAAGTATTTAGAAAGAGACCATTACTTGCAAAATTTTCTGTATTTGTCCAAATATTTTCTAAGTATAGTTTTTATGTTTTTTAAATAAATCATCCATAGGAAAAAACAAAATTAAATTAAACCAAACAAATACTTAGCTAATAAACTGCAAAATGAAAGATCTAGAGGTATGATACAGATATAAGCAGAAATTATTAATTTGGAATGCAGAAAATTATATTTGTTAACATGTAAAAGCTAGCACATAAACAAAAATGAGCCAAACATCCCCTCAAAGTGTTTAATAAATATAAAATAGAATCGCAAACAAGAAGATAATGTTAATCCGGTAGATCAGTGGAGACATGGAGACATCAAAGTAGTGAAAGACAATATGACCCATGTTTGAGTCATACATTTACAAATTGAGAGGAATAAATAATTCATCAAGGAAAATATGATTGACAACCACCAGACTACAGAGTCTCAGTGGATACTAGGGTGCTGGGTTACAATTTGACACTGCACCTGCATGGTGTATGGTTCTAGATTCTGCATGCATCATTTTAACCTTTAGGGTATTATCTAATAATAGAATCTATTGTGAGCTGAGGAGATTGCTACATGGATATGACACTTGCTGCTCAAGCTGGTGTACCCATGTTCGGAACCTCAGACCCCATGTACAAGGCAGAAGGCATGGCATATTTCTGTAATCCAAATACACCAACTGAAAGATGTGAAGCAGACACAGAGGAATTTTTGGAAACTTGTGGACCAACTAACTGGTGAATGCAGCAATGAACAACAATGACGAAAAGAGACTCGATCTCAAATGAGATCGCAGGTGAGGACAACACCTTAAAGTTGTCCTCTGACTTACAAGTATCTGCTTTGGCAAAGGGAGACCCTCACACACGGGAGTACATCAAACACATCAAAATACACAAATAATACATGTCTCATAATGTGTTATAAATAATAATGTTCAATATATTTCCACTAGGTCTTATCCACAGTGAGAGTTATAGACATGCTAACATTTAAGTATAATTAAAAAAAAATAAAGGATGGCTAGCTGCTTTGTGCAGTGGGAGTAGAGATGATCCTTTAGATAGGAGGGTGTGGGAAAATGAAGGCTGAAAGAATTTTCTCCTCCAAGTCAGCTTTATTCCTCTTGTATTTTCAAATGTGTTGACCCACTTTGTACTGGTTTTGGAAATATGACAAATTCAGAAAAGACAGGTCATGAAGTGTACATGCAGGAGGGGTGCACTGAGCTCATGGGACATGTTCGAAATTCCTGTGTGGAATGCTGTGATGCCATGGCATGGAGCCATAAAGACAAATCATGCTTTTCAGTGGAGATGTCGGGACTGTGAAATGGCTGCACAGGATTTCTGCTCAGACTGGATCATGTGTATCTTCCCTGAAAGTGAGCATCCAAGTCTGGAGTGGCAGAGTTTGGATCCCAGAGTATTTATTCCTGGGACTCCGAGATGGAGCTGCAGAGCCCGGTGTTTCCCTTACTGGTTTTCTTCCTAACTTTCCTATACTCTTTCCTTGCTATGCCTTCATTATGTAACAGGATTATTTACCCTATTCCATTATATGTTGGAAGTATTATGATGTTATAGATCTCATAGTTAAGAGATTGTGAGTCTAATACGAAACATTGCATTTTTGCCCTTTAAAAAACTTTTTATTGAAAACTTCCACAAATATAAACAATAAACCATGATCATACTCCCCTAGCGCCACCCACCCTTTACCCCGTCCAGAATCCCCAGTCCACTGAATCTCTTCATCTTTCTAACTGGTCTCTCTTCTATTTTGATGTCATCACTTTTTACCTTATACTATGTAGGTCTCCTGTGGTTTGCATCAGCCACTATGAGGACAAAAAAAAATCTGGGCTACGTTGTGTTTGGAAAACAGTATTGTTAGCACTCCCCACTTCCATTGACC
>PVHP010002537.1:42779-88651 GCA_004024765.1 Zapus hudsonius
AGAGAGAGAGAGAGAGAGAGAGAGAGAGAGAGAGAAAGAAAGAATGGGCTCGCCAGGGCCACCAACCACTGCAAATGAACTTCAGATGTATCTGGGCACAGGAGAATCAAACTGGGGTCCTTCTGCATTGCAGGCAAACACCTTAATGCTAAGCCATCTCTTCAGCACTTTGATGAGTTTTGAATTACCCCAGTTGTCACCAACAATTAAAGAGAAGCTTCCCTAACCAAAAGTGCGAGTAGCATTAATATAAGGATATCAACATAAGTTTTGGGCATAGTAAATCCATTTAGGCAGACAACCGTAGTAGTTTCTGCCCTAGGTCTTATGATATTTCAGTACCAGGCAGGAATCCTTCCTATGGAGCGGGCCTCAAATCCAGTTAGAGAGCAGCACAATTGTCATTTGATAGATTGGATGTAAACTATCTTCCATAGCCTCATGTCTTTGTGATGAAGACTCATTCTCAGTCCCCAGCTAGTGGAGTTTTTGAGAGGCGGGGGCTCGCTAGAGATGTTTTATTAGTGGTGGATTTTTGAGTTTTGTTTGTACATATCTTGCAAATCATCCTAGAATTTTCATCCTGTTGTATAAAATATGTATGGATGTTGTTACAAAAAATCTTTCACAGCTGATAATTTATTGACCAATGTATTTGCAAGTTGTCATCCTGACAGGTGTATGTGTTCTTGGAACACCATGGCCACTCAGTGAGAAACCACTGGGGTAAACTTTTAAATTTTGTTATTCCATTCTTACCAGATGATCACTAGCAAACCCAATATTGCTCATACCTCCCAGCTTATTTGACAAAATATGAAACCCAGTCTGCTGGCTATGTTTTCTCCATTATGATGAAACTGCTCCTTGAAATTGAATGCCTGGAATAAACCCTTTCCTTCCTTAAGCTGAATTGGCTGCATGTGTTGTCATCAATCATAAGGAACTACAACAAAGTGTAAGAGACGCTCCTGTTAGTTGTGGGTTCCCTGGCTGGGTTTCTGGGCTATATAAAATAGTCAAAGATATCTGGCCATTCAGGATTGCTTGCACTTTCTCTACTTCCTGTGGATATGAATATATGACTCCAGCTTCCTGCTCCTGTCCTTCTTCTCATGTCATGATGGGCTTTCCCTTGAAACTGTAAGCTGAAAATAAACCCGCTCCTTCCTCAAGCAGTTTCTGATTGGGTATTTTGTCCCAGCTATTCGAAAGTAACAGATACAATAAAAGAACATGGCACAATTTTGAAACAGAATTTAAATCTTATTCTAGATCTTCAAATTGTCTAAATGAGTGATGGCATATAGCAAAATTTTAGCCAGTTACAGTAGTATATGCTTTTACCACCAGTAAATTTAGATAATGGTGGTGGAGATTCATTGTCGAAGATGAAAGCCTAGCTTGAGCAAACAGCAAAACACCCTATCAAACAAGCAGATGAACATTCTAGTGTAATTACTCTTGAAAAGATATCAGAACCAATATTTGTAAGAAAGAAAACTAAAAAAAATAATAATAGCAATGAACACACAAGAGGCATCAGTAATTCTCCAAAAGGTGGGCGAGCACAAAAGTATAATGTCAGAATATTACCTGCCATATTTCATGTCATTCTGCATCAAATGTTCATACCTAAAATCTTGTAAATGTAAAGATTGTAGAAAACAGTTAGCTCCTCACAGTTTAGCAGGATTCCTATTACATATCTGAGTGAGATTATGCTCAAAGTAAATACATGGGCTGGAAGAGTCCATCAGTAGCAGTGTGTCAATATTGTGTGTAATCTGCACATATACAGGAGATCTTAAAAATCATTTTCGTTTGGAATATTTTGACCTGGGGTGTATATATTATAAACTGAGGCATCTCTGTGGGAAAATTACAGAAAATTTTAAAAACCACATGAGCCACAGACATTACTTTTTCAGTGCCATATTTCATAATTTTTCATATTTAAAACATATTCTTCATCTATAGTTCATTTTATGTGTGAATTCATGTTGTAGCAAAAGCTATCCTTATATTCATAACCCTCCTCCTTAAACACTATGCATTCCTTGAATTAGAGTCAGATGTTACTGTAAATTTCATCAATGGGTGGGTATTTGTGATAAAATCTTCACATTTTTATATATCTGAAATTTGTGTGAGAACATGTCAGTTTACATAATTTACAAGTGGAATTGTTAAATATAGAGACAATTAAAATGTTAAACTTTAAACCAAAAAATAAAAAGGGCTATAATGTAAGAAAATTTTAGGTTAGGACTGTTTTGAAGCATTGATGCTAAGAGTCAAATGCACACTTTCAAAAGAACAGTGGGTTGACATGACTGATGAATGGTGGGCTAAATAATTTCAAATTTTTCTTTCAAATATCCAGAAGATAGATCATGTAAGGACAAGACACTAATCAGATAAATGCAAATCTCAAGTTCCCAGTGTGAAAAATGTCAAACTTTCTGAAGCAATCAATGCCCAACAGCTTAAAATAATTAGTGTAGCAAAATTTGTTATGATTAATTCAAACTATAGTGAAGGATGTACCATAGGAATTGAACTCATATAGTACATTTGAGTATTGCTCAGAATACTCAAATAATTTAGGACCCCAAACTTAATATTTCCAAGGAGGTATATAGGGACACAGAATGGTTATGTTTTAGTAATGGGAAGGTTGAAAAAGTTACCCCACTAGGAAAAGGAGAAACATAGGTATATATTTTAGATAGGAAAATATTCTGAAGATTTTACAGATATAACAGCTTTTAAGATGATAATAGGATATACAAAAATTCTATGCTCCAGTGACCTGAGATTGATCCTAAAACTCATGAATTGATATAATTATTAAACATATAGCAAAATTATATGCATATTGACCTCATTATAAGTAATGAAAATAGAAAGTGTTTTAAGTTGGCTATTGTTGCACATTTGTAATCTTAGCCCTTGGAAACTGAGGTAGAAGGATCAAGAATTGGAGGCTAGCCTATACACAATCTAAGTTTCGGACCAGTCTGCCATAAAAAGTGTTTCTAACAGAATGGGACATCTAACATCAAAACTCTCATGGTTTCTGTGTCTTATATGGACCCTCATTCTGGCTCAGAACCTTCTTAAGTGTGTGCTCACGTGATGAAGGGAACAGTTAGCTCTCTGGCATTTTATTAGGACAGTAATCCCAATCAGCATTTGCCCAGTTAATGCATTCCCTCTATACTTAATTCTTATCTATATTGTTCAAGTATAAAAAATACATGAATCAGGAATTTTAATGAAGAAATTAAATTATTTGAAAATATTACTTAAAACAATTTTTGATATATAAATATTTTATAAAATATGATAAAATGTAATATATATTGCACAAATTAATAAATAATTACATACCAATAGCTTTAGTAATTAATAACTCTCCTATATAGAATTCCAACAAGACTAGGCGAAGTCAAAGTAATCACCAATAAATATTCCAGGACCCAGAAGTGCTGAAACTGACATCGACAGGCACATAGATCACTCTCTCTGAAAGTTATAATTTAGAAAGATTCATAACAGAATTTACTACTAAACATAAATATCTCTATATTCACATGAGTATACATTTTCTAAAGTACAGTGCTATCTTATGTTTCATAAACCTTCAAACAAAGGTTAGATACTGACACATTGTTAAATATAGAAATGGAAATGAAAGTGTGTCTTTGTTGAAGAACACTGTTCCCAAATCCTAACAGCTTCTTTAGTGATCTAAAGTGATGGCTGACGGAGGTGAATACATCAGAATATCTGGTCACACCTAAATCTTCCATTATAATGCCTTACTTATTTTTTTTCCTAATCCTGTTTCTTAATCCACCCAGGAATTATCCAAGATTATTATTCCACATAAACATAAATTTTAGGCTCAAATTTCTAGAAATGTCTAAAATTAATGTAAGTATTTTCTTCCCATTCATATAGAATCACATAATTGAAGGTACAAAGAGAAATGTTTTAAATTGCCCGTATCAATCCATGTTCAATAAGGACAGAGTTACAGACTCATTTGTACTTAAAGACTTGTTTTTCAAATAAGTACAAGTGACTCTATATAATATTTAATAGCAGCTTCAGGATATTTGAAAATTATCACTTGAAATGCAAACAATATTAAATATGAATTATATAGAATACTCAGGCATTGCTAGTCATGTTAGGTGTTTGCAGGTGTAAAAGTAAAGCTGTAAAATAGAACAAAATTCCAACTTTAAATTAGAAACATGGCTCATGTCCATTCTTTAGAAATGGATTGTTGTTTTCATTTAGCAGTAGACATCTGTAACCACTTCTGAGTATGGGAATTGTGATCTAAAACACAACATATGGAAGCAAGTGATGAATCTGAGGAGACACAGCTAAGTTTAGATCTAACTAAAATTCCTAGGTTTCATTTAAAGACTAAATGTAAGAAACATTCTGGCATAAGTTATCATAATGTGAAACTAATATATGATATTCTCATTCTTAACTGGTCTCACAGCAGAAGCATAAATAAAATGTACCATTTGGTCATTTTTCCAACAAACACTTGTATATTTTTTTAAAGCTAACAAATATTCTAAAATAATATGACACGTAAATTCAAATAAATATATAGGTGTAAAACTCATCAAGAAAGCATATATTGCAGATTTAATTTTTATTCACATATAAAAGTAATCCTTAGAAAATTCAAATAATTATTTAATGGTTCCAGTTTTTCATATTTCACTACAATGTGATTATATATACTCATCCATTATTACTTGTACAATTAAACTATGTAGATAATGCAACTTTTTTCTTTTTTCTTTTTTATATTATTTTTTAAAATATTTTATTTATTCATTTTCAAGCAGAGAGAGAGAGAGAGAGAGAGAGAGAGAGAGAGAGAGAGAGAGAGAGCATACGAGTGCACCAGGGCCACCACCTTGTGGGTCTGGCTTATGTGGGTACTGGAGAATTGAACCTGGGGCCTTTGGCACTGGAGGCAAGTGCCTTAACTGCTGAGCCATCTCTCCAGCCCTCTTTTTTAATGTTGAATGCTTGTTTTCAAAAAATTAAACTATAATAATTATGTCCAAAGTATTATAAAAATCTCTAAAAGTGGCTGACTGAAGTAACAAATGAAATCTAGATTTTATTTGAATAATAAGTATTTGTTATACTGTATACACACAAAATTTGAGATATATTCAATGTATGTTTTGCTTTTGTAGGAACACAATTTAGTTAATCACTAGTCTTTACAGATATCCAAGGTATTTTTCCCATAGTAAGAAATCTTTAAACCTCTGCTAGACTTGGCCATTTAAAAGCACATTTCTTACATCTTGCTGATCCATTCATGCATGCTGGGCCATTCATGCATGTTTTTATTTCAATTTCTTATCATTTTCAAATTTATTTTGGGGGGCTAGAAAGATGACTCAGTGGTTAAGGCAGTTGTCTGCAAGTCCTAAACTATAGGAGTTCAATTCCCCAGTACCCACATAAAGTCAGATGCACAAAGTAGCACATGCTTCTAGAGTTCTTTGTCAGCTGCTAGAGAACCTGGCATGCCCATTCTCCCTGTTTCTTCTCTCATTCTCTCTCTACCTCTCTCTTTCTCTCTCTTTATCTCTCTCTTTCACTCTCTCTCTTCTTGAAAATAAAAATATTTTTAAAAAACTTGTTATTGAATTATTTTTATTTTTATCAGTAATTTTTTGGATGCTTAAAGTGTTTTATTTAGAGGGAAATTACTGATTAGCAGTTTTATTTTGACACAAGGTATTAACATTTTCTTCAAATGGAAGACTCACAAATCATATCCAAAATTGTTTTCTTTCTTTACAAATCCAGTCTCTTTTGAGAAGAAATTAATATATACATCATAGTCTTTCTTTCTCTGCGGTGAAGAGAACCACTTAGTTGCAAATTTATTGTTTTTCCCTTATTTATAGGTAATATGGAAAATACAAAAGGCATATGTTTAACATGTCACAAGAAATTTTTTAGCTGAGACAGTGCTGAGAGGCAGCTGCTCTCAGGCTGAGCAGATAATCCAACCCAATCCTTAGTTTCAGTCTAAGAATTTTTTTAAAGTGCCATTAGGTAGTTATTTTCACACAGGCACTGAATTGTATCATTAAGCAGCTGCAGAACAAAACCAATTATTTAATGCCATTCCTATTAAAGTATGTAATGTAAATGGTAGAAATGTACATTTAACCTGTCTAAGGACAACAGAATTTAGCATTTTAACACATTTTTTCTTGATTAAACTCATGCAAAGTGCTTATGTTAATATTTTCTTGAAGGAAAATAATTCAATTATAGGGAAAAACTTATGAAACCACAAAAAGTTCTATCCTCTAGTTTTTGATAGATGAACTTTGTTTGGGTAGGGGAATATATGCTTCATGACTGTCCTTTAATACTGTCATTTATATGATTCATTTACAACCCAGAAATCAAAGCCATTTCTCTTAAATCTGTCTCAGAAAGCATTATTTCCATTTAAATCTTTAAGAATTATATAAACTTTTAAAGAGCATGTTGTCTTGGCAAAATTAATATGACCAAATTCCAATATATACCATATGCTTGCCACATACTGAATGTTTCTGAATTTTGAGATCCTCTTTCCTGTTAATAATAATAATAATAATAATAATAATAACTGTAATTGTGTTGAAAAGAGTAACAGTTCTTGATTTTTTAAGCAATCAGCCAATAGAACTTTTATAGAAACTCTCTTGCTAAGGGACTTTATTTCTATGATAGACAAGAGATTTTCCTTAGTAAGAATGCAATTAAAACATGGATCATTTTTAAGACTTATTATTTGTCTTTTATAAAAACAAATTTAGCAATATGGGATGATTACTTCTAGTTGTTTTTATAATAAACATGAAAGGGGAGTAGACAAATCTGGCTTAACATAAGTGAAAATTGTTGCATATTTTAAATATATATATATATGTACATATTTCTGTGATCAGTACTCAATAGCATGCTTATATAAATAATTGCTAAATAAGTGTAAATTTTGCATAAGATTTTTATCATTTTCTCTATTAGTTCAACTCCACTAGATTCTTTTTTATGACACCAGAAGGAAATTGTGACCATTATTGTAAATTTCTTTTTCTGTTAGTGAAAATTGCAATACAAAATAGGTAATGAGACTCTAGTACCGCCTATGACCAGTAGCACCTTGGCATCTCTACATGAAAGCTTACTTTACTATCACTTAAGTAACTCATTAGCCTTTATGAGGCGAGGTGTGCATGCTGCTTTACAAATAGAGCTCTCTAGTAACATTATGGGCATCATTATTTTTGCCAGTAGTGTTTTTTTAAAAGAAAGAAAAATCTAGTTTGAAAATGACTTCTTTAAAGTTCTTAGTCTCTTGTATTAAGCTACTCTTTTCCGATACTACATTTTTAATTTAGTTTTATTTTAATGTATCCATCATTTGGATTCATTAAAATGTAAGATAGCATGTATAACTTTGACTTAATTGTTGATATAGGAATGTTTGTATCATCTTTAAAAGAATAGGAAGGCTTCAAGTCCATTCCTCCACAGGGGGCAACACAAATTTTGCTTAGTATGAGTTTGACATGGAAACCATTTTGATTCAATATTAGAGCTGCTTAGTTGAGGTAACAAAAATACTCCAAATAAATTAGAATATAGCCCCATCACATTATCCATTGTAGAAAATTCCCTGTGTGTCTGCTCTAGTCATTTGCTAATAGTAATAACTGAATCATGGAAGTTTGGGACTAACTTATATAACTTGTGTAGAGAGAATAAATTCAAGTTGATTTTATACTGTTTTTAACCTCACTTTCTGATATTTTTCTTGTTGGAGTCAATGACAGGTTTACAGTACAACCTTAGGAATACACAGAGTAGTAACTGAATATTCTTAAAGATAAATATTATTTAAGATTTCAAACAGGACCATCTAATGGCAGGTTATACTCCATTCTGTAAATTAGAGGATTTGATTTAATGTATTTCTCTAAACTGCCTATCTTTCAGAAAAGAATATTAGATCAACATTGGCAAGGTGTTATGACAAGAAATTTCATCTTGGAAAATGAAAGTCAATCAGAAAGTATATGAGATATAATTTAGTATATTTCATAATGAAATAAAAAGGCTGTCTGAATTTAGAACATCTTATGCAAAGTACAGTAAATATTTAAGTACTTGTTAACTTCTTTTGTTACATAAAATGCATATAGTTTATGAATATTCTAGACATACTCTGAACAAAAGGCAAAATATTCCAATGACTATTCAAATATTAAAATTGAATCATTAATAGTAATGAATCATCCTTTTACCAACACTTGCCTTACTACAACCTTCCTAAACTAAGACCAAAAGTTTTTAATGCATCATGAGGAAAGCTCTCTAGAAGATATATGTTGAATGTTGTGCATTTAGTTATGTTTGTCTGTCCCTGATGTGAACCAGGATGCATGGCCACACAGCTGGGTCAGAATGTCACTGCAATTTCATGACTGTCACGTATCTGGCAGGAGGCAACAATTGTATTCACTATTTTGTACATTAAATTACAGTTTTGAAATGCTCCTTTTCTTTATGGTGAGATTCCATTATAAAAATATCAATAGAGATTTTATTTCTCATTGAGAAACTTCTGAAAAGATTGGGAAGACACTAAAATGGGGGCTACTCAAATATGTCATCAATTGTTGATGACAGTATTCAAAACACAATTTACCATTTTGTTAACGTTAAACATTAACATTAAAATGTGTCCAGCAATTTTATCTTTGATTTTTGAATTTCCAGATGGAACAAAGCAACTATGTATTTTGGTTCAATTAATTCTGTTATAATATGCTAATCCAATTTTACTTTAATTAGATTTGAAGTCATATTTTTAAAGCTGTAGACAATTGACCTTGTAATCCTCATGAATAGGCCTGTGATTCTTTCTTAACTAAGTAATAATTGGCAAAAAAATAATATTCTCTTTTGACAAAAGTTCTAATTGGCAGTTGATATAATCTGAACTTGGAATTTTTCTTCCACTAATTTTGTCCATTTCATCTGTATCTTAATCCTACTTTATGAAAGGACTAACATGGTTCAATTATTAAAGAAAACCAAGAGTGAATGATCTTGTGCTTTTAACTACCCGGTATAATTTTAGAACTGATGTATTAGCTCCTGTCTTAGTTGTGCTTGCGTTAGCCTGGAGATTGGTGTATATAGTGCCCCTGGAAATATCTCTGTTGTGTCTGGTGGTAGGTAAATATGCTTCTTAAGTATGATTCACCAAACTTGAGAAATTTAAGTTGCATGAGGAGAGAAGAGCAAGTTTAAGAAGTAGCTTCCTGAGAAGTGCCTATGGCTTGATGATGTCACTGTTCCCCAAAATTCTCTTGACCAACATAAATTCTGTAGGTAAATTCTGGATGTAAGTTATTAAAATATTTTTGTGTCTAATTCAGTCCAACTTTCTGATTTCATTTACTATAAACAATCATTGAGTGTGTATTTGATCTCAAGATTTTCAGAATAACAAAGTAAAATAACTACAAACCTGCTTGCACACATGGAGATTTTATAAGTAAATTCTTGCAAGGCATATGACATATCAGAACAAATAATTTAAATATTTATAACACTGTTTTAAAGTTGATGAAATAACATGGATTATTAGCTATGCAAATATCCCTTTATCCTACTTATCAAGCTGAAGCATAGGGAATAAACTTAGGTTAATGAGAGGAAAACTGATTGGGTAAAATTTATGGGTAGTATTTTCAAAAATATGTGTCTGTAATGGTAACATGTAAAAGAGGAAAGCTTGTTTTCTACTGAATGATTTCTCAGGCACCTGATAGATCACATATTCATGATGCAAACTTTTTCTTACCCTTTGTATTACATTATAGTACTCAATAAATATTTCTTCAGTCAATAAATATCTTAATTAAAGCTATGATCTCCAGGATGAAAGTAGTCTCCCAATATACTTGGTCACAGAGACATTTCTTCCCTTTAATCAAACCATTGCACAGAATACACTTTTGGAAACATGAATGTTTGTCTGATCCCTGAAAGAGACTCTATTAAGGGGAATTCTTTTGCAAACATGTTCTCTTGAGCAAATCAAGTTTAAAAAAAAATGAATTTTCTATTGCCAGGGAAATTCATTAAGCTCCCACGGAGTGCCTGCAATTCCAGTTACTGTGAAAAGCATCAGTAATACTGAAAGGATCAGAATCAAGTTCCCACCTTGGAGATTTCTTTCCGTAGTGTGTTAAATTATTGGAGTTTACCAGGTTACTTTGAATCCTGGCATGCCAAGTGTGCTATGGTGTCATAGGAAGCAAGTTCTTTCCTTGTGTGAGTGAGTGAGGATGATTTTGATAAGTCCAGACAGAGCTGATAACAGTGACCAGACAGGAGCAGGTGGGAGCAGCAAGGGCAGGGGTAGCAAGAGGGACCATGGAGGCTGGTGTGGAGCAAACAGTAGTACGGTTTGAGGGCGCTACAGGTGATGGAAACCAGGGGCTGAGTAAAGGTCGAATGGAAGAGACAGAAAATGCATGTCTCAAGAGCATTCCAATTTCCAAATTTAGGGATGTAGCCCATGATATGTCAGTTACTGGGACCACCTCAGGGAAGGGTGCTGATTAGTCAGTGTTCTCTAGAAGAACAGAGTTGATAGAATGGATTGTAGTTTAAAAAGGGGGGTTACTGGGGTAGTTTACAATAGTAGTCTGTAGGTCCAAGGGTGAGGGAACCAGTAGCCGCTCAGTCCATGTGGCTCAATGCCTCAGCAGTCCCAAGACTGAAGGCTTCCTGAGGAGCCTCTGCTCATCAGTCATGATGTAAGGCTGAGGAAACTGGGTTCCAATGTTGAGGAAGGGTAGGAGAGCAGGATGTGAGTACAAGTAGGGACAAAAACCAGCAGCCAGTGGGAGGGAGGACAGAGCTTTCTCTCAAGCTTCCTCATATCCAGTCCCCTCTGGAAGACCCGCCCACTTAGGGGGAAGGGCTCCTCCTTTGGTCAATCCTTCCTGTTGACAAACTCAAGAGACCCACCCAAGATTACTGTGGATTATTAAAAAAGTCAAGTTGATAATAAAGTTAACTATCACAAGTTTACCTCTTTTCAACTTGGCATCAAACCATATATCCTTCTATCATACTTAATTTCCAAATGAAGATAGTAACAAGATCATAATTCCACTAGCATCCCAAGTACAACCAGAGAGGCATAATCTCCCCCAACATAAAACAAGGTCCCCTGGGAGTGCTTATTCTAATATCTAATAAATTAAATATAAATTCAACAACAATTAACTAATGATATAATCTCAATTAATTACACAATAGAGGAAAAACAAGGTCATTGGTGTACGTCTGGGAAAACATTCTTAGCAAAGTAAGGCAAAAATATTCATGGCCCTGGTTTTTGGTAACTGGTCACATAGCCTTAGCTGTTTTGGGGGACCTTCTTCTACTACACATTCTGTATTTCCTCCACCTTCAGCAAGCACCTCAGCAGGTCTTGGTGCTTTACCTGATGGAACTGGGCAGTTTATCACACTACATTGATTGGGGTGTTGTAATTTCCCACTGACTTTAAAACAGGGCACTAAGACCAAGAGTTACCCTATAGCATCTCCTACATTTCAGACATACTTTTCCTTGCTTCCGTTGTGGAGGAGCTGTCCATTCTCCCTGCTAGTCAAACTCACATTCCATTGTTCTCATTGAATTCAGGTCTTTCAACTCTGACCGAAATGGTCTTTGAAGCTGTACTTGCAGCAATGCAAAGTGTCTCTTAGGCCTAGGTTTTGAATCCATCCACGTTCCTCCTCCTGCAGATCAATTGCAAAAGTTCAAAGCCAGAGAAGCAGGGTTCTAGCAGCTATGACTGATCCCACTCTCTGATACCGAAACTGATAGCCCCCTTCCCCTTGCCAATGCTTGGCACACTCTCCTATTGCTGTTGTCCACCTGATTTTGGCCAGGAGGCAAACTCCGCCCCTCTGCTCATGCTGTCATCTTCCCTGCCATATTGGAGCTTCCCCTTGAGACTGTAAGGAAAAGAAACCCATTTCTCCACAAGCATCTTTGGTAGGGTACTTTTCTAAGCAGCAGTGAGAAAGCTGACTATAACTGGTGTGAACCATCTACAAAAGGCAAGACATAAACATTACAAAATTAAAGTGTAGACATAAATGAAAATGCAGAAACAAGAGATATTTCGAATGAGAGAGGTGCCAAATTGCATTTCCTATGTACCTATTATATGCTGATCACATTGCATTTTTTATTTGATCCCACCCACTTTGTAGACATGCGAGTACAGGAGCTTCAGACACAGAAGAGGAGAGGTTGTATTGATACAGCATGAGAAGGATGTTGCAGCAGGCTACTGAGGCTTGAACTCTGTTTGTATGATGCATAATAGTGTGGGTTTGGGATTGAATATTCCACTGACCAGAAACAGATGTATAGATAGCAACACTGCATGTCAATATCCTTTATCAAGAGGGACTCATAATGCCACCTATCCAATTGGCCAATTGGTATCATGTATAGATCCTTCTGTGAAATAATACCTGTGAACCATCTCTAGCAGATGGGGAAGCTTAGACACTTGTCACTGCCAAGTAACTTGTCCAAGGTCAGACCACGATTCTGTAGGACAGTGAGGATTTATCCTGAGCCTGCCTGAGTACAAAGCACAAGTTCTCTTTTCAATGTCTGAAGACAATGTATGATAAATATCTAAATACATTGTACAGAAAAGAATTTCCAGGGGGAACTCAGAGCTAGAAGGATTCATTTCAGTTTGAGGAGTCAAAGCTATTTTTATTGAAGAGGTGGGATTTGAGGCAAGCCCTGAGAGATGGATGTTACTTTGAGAAGTGAACAGAAAAGGAGTTGGCATGCCTTGTGGATATATTGGTGCAGTACAGGTATACTGTTAAAAAATGGAAATATTCACCAATCAGTACTTTTTCTTTTGAGTTTTAGTTTCAAACAAAATAATAGTCATGTAACATTAATTAAAGGGAAAATATTAACATAAAATCTCTTCATTGTGTGTAATGATTTTTCATTGTTAATGTTATCTTTGAGAATTTTTTCAATTTTTCAATTTTTAGAGCCCTGAACACATGAAGAATCGTTATGAAACTATAACGCTGGCAGTGTGTAATACAGTTATCTTACTATTCTGTTCAACAACAGGAGAAAAATCACTGCCTTTGGTATATACTACATCACATAAACAAGCACAAAATACATACTTTATATGCTTTTATGTAGTTTCTATAAATATATATGGAACGCATAAAGTAGCACATAGTTAAATAAGATCATTCTTCAAAAAAGCCCAGATTATAGTGCAACAAGCAAAATACTTAAGCACATATTTTAGTTAAGACATATACTTTCATGAGATATGTATGTGTATTATTTTTCAATCATTGCATAAGTAAGAATTAATTGACTCTCAAGTTTGGCATGGTGGCACATGCCTTTAATCCCAGAACTTGAGAGGAGGAGGTAGAAGGATTGCTATGAGTTGAGGCCAGCCTGAGCTAGAGCAAAGCCCTACCTAAATAAATAAATATACAAATAAATAATTGACTCTCATAATTGGGAATCTGTGTTCCAAAGAGCTCCTCTTTATTTGTGGACAACAAAATGCTAGTAATAGACTGTGCTTTGGGTTTACTAATTCAATAATATCAGTAATAATAGACACTGACACTACATGGCACTCATAGAGTGTCCCAGCTATTGTTTGAAGCATTTTTTTTATTTTTTATAAATATTTTATTTATTCATTTTCAAGCAGAGACAGAGAGAGAAAGAGAGAGAGAGAGAGAGAGAGAGAGAGAGAGCGCGCACCAGGGCCACCACCTTGTGGGTCTGGCTTATGTGGGTCTGGCTTATGTGGGTACTGGGGAATTGAACCGGGGGCCTTAGGCACTGGAGGCAAGTGCCTTAACCTCTGATCCATCTCTCCAGCCCTGTTCGAAGCATTTTTAAGCATTTATTTTTTTAAGCTCATTTTAGTTTCATGTCAAGTCAATGAATGATTGTCTAAGAAACTAAACCACTAGGTTAAGTATTTTCTACAGTTCCACCTCTGTGATGCCCTCCTTGAACAGCACTTCGGTTGTCTAGACTTCACACGTCCACTGCTCATACCTACTGATGTCCATAATGGTAGAAAGATTTAGTCCTGACAAAACCAAACGCAGACATGAGAAAGGGATTCAAGTCTGAAAAATAATAGAAATTTGCTACTGGAATCCATTTGTGAACTATAGAGACCTTTCTTACTTCCTAGGATCATTCAACTTCTCTCAAACAAAAATAACTGATTTTTACTTGAGTAAAATCAAGTTAAAAATGCTAAAATGCTAATGTCTGTTTGCATTACACCCAGTAAAATACATTTCTGTTATTTCAATTGCATACTTTATTTAATGAGAAGATTTAAAAGAGAAAACTGGCATTGCTGTGTAGCCACTAAAATCTGTGCATGTTTGAAAAATAGCAGCATACAGGCAGCTTTTTGAGCTTGAGTCTCAAAGTAACTGTTGGGTTAGTCTAGCTACTTTCAGCCTGAGAGTGGCTAATTAGAAAGCACAGTCTAAATTCCTCTGTCCAGTCTTCCATTTAGCCCATGTCTAGACTATCGTTTCCTAAATTTCACTTGCTCACACTCCAGATTTAAAAATGTCACCCTTTCTAAATACTGTCTTAATTGCTTTAAATTATTTTTTTGCTTCAAAGGAATAGTTTTAAAACTGCATGTTATAGTGGAAAACATATGTTTCAAACATATTTAATTGAATTAAATTCAGAAAAATTCTCCAAAATTGAACAAGTCAATTAATTGACCAATAAGTGCCAAATGGTAATGCATGGTTTCTTCAAATGAAGATGTTCAAGGGGCAAATAATCACATAAGATATATGCAATACCCTACTCATCAGCAAGATGTAAAGAACGACTACAAGAGATTTCTTATCGCTCCAGTGAGAATTGTTAAGAAAACAAAAGATGAGGGACTGAGAAGATGGTGTAGTCGGTAAATTCCTTGCTCTTCCAGTGTGGAAACCTGAGTGTAGACTACCAACATTCATGTGAATTCCTGGGATAGGCATAGGTGCCTGTCTATAATCCCAGCAGTAGGGAAAACCCCTTGTTAGAAAATACCCATGGCCATGGCAGTCTGGCTAGTTTGACTATCCACATTGGTGAGCTCTGGATTACATGATAGCCATTGACCCAGAGAATCATGCTGAGAGCAATTAATGAAGACACCTAGTGTCAAACTCTGGTTTACATTTGCACAGACACATGTGCCTACACATACATGCTTATAACATACATGTGCACAAAAAAGAATAATAAAGAAGAAGCAAAACAAATGCTGGTAGGTGTGAATGAAGAAAAAAACTATATAACATCATCAGGAATCAACATTACTACAGCCACTGTGACAATCACTATGGAAGTTTATCAAATGACAAAAATAGAATTTCTATATAATCAAGCCCTGGTACTTCTATATATATGCTCAAATTGAATTTATTTCATGGATATGTATTAATCCATAGTATTCACAATAGCAAAATTATATACTCATCATCCGATAAGTAGAAAACAATCGTATGTTTTTTAGGGAAGATATGAACAAGTACATTTATATTTTTTTAGTAGCAACAGAATTGAAGTATAGGCCAAATTTTAAAAACAATCCAGATCTGATCAATAAATTACAGAAAGGAAAATATATAAACAGGATGAAAAACTTTGTTTACCTTATTCCAGTCCTCTCTGTACAAAGCTCTTTGTTTCTGTCTCTCTTTTTCTCACTATAAAACCCAGGTTGTTTTTGAACTCACAAATGTGCTTGAATTTAACTACTAGAATTACAAGTATGTATCACCATGCCTATTTTTACTTAAATTTCTTGCTTCATTGAAGTAGATACTGCTCTTTTAGCTGTATAAAATAGGTATTTTAACAGATAAATCATTTACTAACAAACCATCAAGATATGTATTTGAAAGGAACTGAACATATATATGTATATATGTATATATATGTATATATATCATTTCTTCAGAATAAAAAAATTTACATACTAGTGAACTAGATATTCTTGGTTTTTGTAAACATTTCAGAATCTATTGGAAATTCTGACCTAATTGAATAATAACTACATTTAAAGATTTTTAAAATGAAATTCAAGTCAGTAACAAAAATATCAATTAAAAATATTTGTGTGTATGTGTGTGTGTGTGTGTGTGTGTGTGTGTGTGTGTGTGTGTGTGTGTGTGTCTGCTACAGAGTAAAACAACACCAGATGGTTGCAGCCTTTTTTTGGGTTTGACAAATGCTGAACAATCTTCTAAGAATCCCCAACACTTAATTCTAATATCAAGCATTCAGGCTGGGGAGATGGCTCTGCAATTAAAGGTGTTGCCTTAAAAAGCCTGAAGTCCTGAGTTTGATTCCATTGTTCACACATAAAAACAGATGTCCAAAAATGTGGTATTATTTAAACAATGGATTTTTACTTAGACATAAACAAGAATGAAGTTATGTCATGTGCAGAAATGGTGATGACTGAAGAGATTGAACAGAAGTTCAAGACTCTTGCTTGAAAATGGACAGAACTTAAGATCTTCATGTTAAACCAGACCAAAAAAAAAAGAAAAGCCAAATGTTATGATTTCTTTCACATGTAGCAGTTACGGAAATAAAACAAAATAAGGACTTGAAACAAAAGTTTGAAACACAAGCCATATAGAATGAGAATGAAAACAGAGAAGTCAGTACTGAGGAGGAAGTGAGGGAGTCCATGTGATCAAAGTGAGTGTGTAAATGGCAATGTCATAACAAAACCCTTTACTCGGTACAATTGATATACAAGGAAAAAAAAGAAAATGCTTCCATGAGGCATGGGAATAAGACTTCATTCCTTCATTGACAATCATAGTGCATAAGGGCTGAATATCTCTAAATCCAAAGCCCCAAATTCAAAATGTTTCAAAATTCTAAGCACTTAGAGTTTTTTTTTCATAGTTATTGTCATTAATTAGATACATCATATGAGCAAGTCTTACGATGATGTCCCCATTTCTCTCCTCCCTGTCTAGATCCCGCTCAGGGCACTCCTAAGTGGGCTTGCTGGGCCAGTCCATGGAATAGGGGCTTATGGGTTGTATAAGAGGTAGCCAGTTTTTTCTCTCCCACCATGGCTCTTACAATCATTTCTGCCCCCCTCTTCATGGTGTTTGAATTTTAATATGATGCTATAAGTGGAAAACTTCAAATTTGACCTCATGTGATAGGTCATATTCAAACTGTGTGTGCATTAAAAATATTGTATGACATTGCTTTCAGGCAATGTGTGTAAGTTATAATGTAAACATAAATTAATTTTATGTTTAAATTTGAGGACCATCCAAAAGATGATATGTGTCTATCGTATGTCAATCTTTTATCTATCTTTACATATGCATATATATGTCAGAACCTAAAACAAATCATAAATTTGAAATTTTTCTCTTTTAAGAATTTTGGACAAGGACCACTCAACCTGTATCTTACTTATCTATAAATGACATTCCTCAGCATAGCAAACATTTTCAGAAAAAAATCACTATTCATTATTTCTTCTAATCTATACTATATTTGAAGGTTGCCACTTCTTTGCAACTGAAAGAAAAGGAGGGATTATGAAAACAGCATTTGTTGAAATATATACAATAAGATTATTTTTACTTTGAAAAGAAAGTTCTATGAAATTGGATAAAGAAAATTTAAGTTTTGTGATAAAAATGAATCAGAATTATGAAGCATTCATCTCAATTTCCTCTTCTTAACCCCACATCTCAGTGTTTTCTTTTTTTTAAAGTTTTCTTTTTTTTTAAAGTTAAACATGTTCTATATTGAAGAAGTCAGTTTTGGTTTACTCAATAAATATTATTGATTGGAAAGTAATGGGAAGGAGAAGGTTTATATTTGTATAACTTGGATGAGATAATAGAGTAGTTAACTACTCAGAAGGAATGAATTGAAATTCATTTCTTCCAAAATGAAACAAAGACAATCCTTTTACTGTTTAAGTATTAATGGGGCTCCTTCTATTAAAATGAGGATGTTGAAACCTTATCCTGAGTAGATTTTGTTTTGGAATACTGTAGTATATTCTGGATAGAAATCAAATATATACTGACACCTCAAGGGAAAAAGCTTAAAAGGTGAGAAAGAAACATTCGCAGAATCCAAGTAAATTTGGTTAGTCCATCAGTTATTCCCTTCTAAAGTAGTACAAATAATTATTTTGTATGTTTAAATATTTATGTCTATACTTGTTTATTTGTTTTGTTATTTTTTAAGACTATCTGACTCTATCTCTGACCATAAACCCTGGAATAAATTTTGCCGCTAATAACAGAAGTCAGAACAATCATACTATTTTATAAAATTATAAAGATGAAATCACTCAATGCATTTAATATACTTTGAGTTATCTGAGGCCAATAGAGCTTATTAAATATAAGGCATCAATAAAGAAACAAGACCCCTTTCCTTCCCACAGGTCCCCTCGGGCAGCCCGACTCATTACCCTTCCCTTTCCTCCCCAGAGATCCCTGTGGGCAGCCAGGCTCAGAGACCTTCCCTTTCCTTCCCACAGAGCCATGCCAGGGCAGCCAGGCTTGGTGCGAATCCCTTTCCCTCCCAGAGGTCCCTGTGGACAGCCAGACTGGGCACCCTTCCCTTTCACTCCCACATGGGCACCCTCCGCTTTCCCTCCTCCACCCTCACAAAGCCACACTTCTGGGCAGGCAGCTAGGCAGGCCTCTTCTGTGGACCTGCAGCTCTGCACTGTCTTCAGACACTCCTCCTCCCCCAACCAGCCACCAGTGGCCTCTGGGCGTCTCTCTCCCTTTGCTCCCATCCCTGAGCTTCCACCTCATCTGACCTCTTAACAATTTGGGAGCCTTTGTTCTTTGCTTTTCCTCTGTTCCCCACCCTGTCACCTACTCCTTCAAACTACAAGACTCCTTCCAGAGGTTCTGGCAGAGTCTGTGCTTCTCTATCCCTCAGCTCACCACCCAGCCATTCACCCTTCTGCCCTGACAAACTACTTATAGAGGATCTGGCAAACTGTCCTCTAGCAAAAGCTCCTGGACCTGACAGCACTCCTCAAACATAAACCCACAGAACCCCATATCCCCAAAGACTTCCTTATCCTACAGGCTTCCAGCCAGCAACTGAAGCATCTATACCATGGCCCAGACCAGGATGTCCCACCACAGACATTTCTTGCCTACAGCCCGGATCAGGATTTCCCACCATAGACATTTCTAGACTACAGAGACACAGAACTAGACAGCAAAGACCAATACCCAGACCACTGAGCTACCGGGAAAATAAGACAAAGCAGATGTGAATCAGCTAAATCCTACCTGCTGCATTCCAGGCCATGGACACATGCTACAGCCTCTTCCCAGCTCCATGCTGCTGCCTGGAAGCTGAGTTGCCTCACCCCATAGCCCAACCTGCAGACCCCACTCAAGCTATCTGAGGCCACTGGCTAGCTGGGTGGATCAGAAAAATGGACCTTTCTATCTGTTGCCTTAAAGAAACACACCTTATTGCTAAAGACTGTCACCTGCTAAGGGTAAACGTATGGAAAACAATTTTCCAGGCATGTGGGAATAACAAAAAAGCAGGTGTGGCTACTCTAATATCTGACAAAATAGACTTTAAACTAAAATCAATAAAAAAGGACAATG
Source organism: Zapus hudsonius (assembly GCA_004024765.1). Classification (NCBI taxonomy): domain Eukaryota; kingdom Metazoa; phylum Chordata; class Mammalia; order Rodentia; family Dipodidae; genus Zapus; species Zapus hudsonius. Next base: position 62,645 of record PVHP010002537.1, read on the forward strand.
ATGGCCACTTTCTACTCATCATGGGAATGAACCAACAAGAAGATATCACTATCTTAAATATATATGCACCAAATTCAAGGGCTCCTCAGTTCATAAAGCATAATTTACTCAAAATCAAACCAGATATACATGCCAACACCATCATAGTAGGAAACTTTAACACTCCACTGTCATCCCTAGACAGATCATCCAAACAAAAGGTCAGCAGGGAAATAACAGAGCTCAACGGCACCATAGTCCAACTGGGGATAACAGATATTTACAGAACGTTCCATCCCAAGGACACAGATTTTAAATTCTCTATCCCCCAGTAGTCCATAGAACCCTCTCTAAAATTGACCACATACTAGGTCATAAATATTCCCTCAACAACTTTAGGAAGATTGATGAAACTTCCTGCATCAAATCAGACCACAATGTATTAAAGCTAGAAATTAGCAATGGGAGAAGATTCAGAAACTATACCAATTACTGGCACCTGAACAATTCACTCTTGAACAACGAGTGGGTCATCATAGAAATCAGACAGGAAATTCAGAACTTCCTTACAATAAATGATAATGATAAGACATCCTATCAGTACATGTGGGACGCAATGAAGGCAGTCCTAAGAGGGAAATTCATTGGACTAAATGCCTTCATAACAAAGACAGAGAGATCTCAAAACAAACCTCCTATCCACACACCTAAGGTCACTGGAGCAGATGGAAAAGTCCAACCCTAGGAGCTCAAGATGAAAGGAAATAATTAAGATCAGAGCTGAAATTAATGAATTGGAAATGAAGAAAACAATTAAAAAATAGAGAAATCAAAGTGTTGTTTCTTTGAAATAATCAATAAGATTGACAAACTCCTGGCCAACCTAATCAAACAAAGGGGAGAGAATGCCCAAATCAACAAAATCAGAAATGAAAAGGGAGAGGTCACAACAGACCTTGAAGAGATTGGAAGTATCATAAGGACATACTTCCAAAACCTCTATTCTACAAAATTGGAGAACCTGGAAGAAATGGATGAATTTCTGGACACCTAACAATTACTTAACCTTAGTACAGAAAAGACAAAGTCTCTAAATAAACTATCATACCCAAATAAATTGAAAATGTAATCAAGAACCGCACCAAATGGAAAAAGCCCAGGACCAAATGGTTTCTCTGCCAAATTCTACCAAACCTTTATCATAGATTTCAAACCACTCTTACTGAAGCTTGTTAGGAGTATAGAAAAAGAAGGAAGTCTTCCAAACTCCTTTTATGAAGCTATCATTACCCTAATTCCCAAACCAGGCAAGGAAGCAACAAGAAAAGTCTGATGGACTTAGATGCAAAAATTCTGAACAAAGTCCTAGCAAACTGAATACAAAGCCACATCAAGACTATTATTCACCCTGACCAAATCGGCTTCATCCCAATGATGCAGGGATGGTTTAACATACGCAAGTCAATAAATGTAAACCACCACATTAATAGACTCAACCACAAAAAACGCATGGTCATCTCAATAGATGCCAAGTAGGCCTTTGACAAAATTCAACACCACTTCATATTCAAAACCCTGGAAAGAATAGGCATAGATGGCCTACACCTCAACATAATAAAGATAATATACAGATCTCCTAAAGCACAAATCATTCTTAATGGAGCACAACTCAAGGAGTTCCCACAAAATTCGGGAACAAGACAGGGGCACCCACTCTCATCACTGCTCTTTAACATAGTGCTTGAAGTTCCAGCCCAAGCAATAAGACAGGGGAAAAAAACATAAAAGGGATACAAATCGTAAAGGAAGAAATTAAATTATCCCTCTTTGAAGATGATATGATCATATATATATATATATATATATATATATATATATATATATATATATATTTCAGACACAAAGAATAGTATCAATAAATGCTTGAAGGTGATCAATTCCTTCAGCAAAGTGGCAGTATACAAAATTCACAAAGAAAAATCAGTAGCCTTTCTAAATGCAGAAAATAAAATCAGAGAGACTATGCCATTTTCTATACCCTCAAAACAAAATCAAATACCATGGAACATCACTAACCAAAGTAGTGAAAGACTTATAAGGAAAATATTGAAACACTCAAGAAGGAAATAGAGGAGGATATGATAAGATGGAAAGATATTCCATGTTCATGGTTACGGAGAATAAACATAGTGAAAATGAAAATCCTGCCAAAAGTGATCAACAGATTCAATACTATGCCAATAAAAATCCCAACCTCTTTCTTCACAGACATAGAAAAAATAATCTCAAAATTTATTTGGAAGGGCAAAAGACCTCAAATAGCTAAAACTATTCTAAGCAAAAAACTTACGTAGAAGGTATCATCATATCTGACTTTAAAACATACTATAAAGCCATAGTAATTAAAACAGCATGGTATTGGCAGAAAGACAGTCTCACCAGTGGAATATAATTGATGACCCAGCCTCATATGCAAGTAACTTCAGTTACTTGGTCTTTGACAAGGGTGCCAAAAATCTACGCTGGCCTAAAGATAGCATCTTCAACAAACATTGCTGGACAAATTGGATAAACACATGTTCAAAAAATGAAAATAGACTCACTCCTTTCACCATGCTCTAAAATCAACTCCAAATGGATCAGAGACCTCAATATAAATCATGTAACCCTGAACACCCTGGAAGAAATAATAGGAGGAACTCTACATGAGATAGGAGTAGTGAAAACCTTCCTGAGCAAATCTCCAGCAGCCCAGTAAGTGCAACAATCACTTAACCAATGGTACCTGATAAGGCTTAAAAGCTTCTGCACAGACAAAAATACCATACTCAGAGCCAATAGACCCCATCACATTGGGAGATGATTTTTGCTAGGTATAACTCAGAGAGGCCTAATTTCAGAACCTACAGAGAACTCAAAAAGTTAATAGCAAAAACTCAAACAGCCCTCTCACAAAATGGAACACTGATCTCAACTGAATTCACAAAGGAGGAAACACAAATGGCCTTTTCTCACTTAAGGAAGTGCTCAGCATCCTTAAGCATCAGAGAAATGCAAATTAAAACCACAATGAGATACCACCTTACTCCAGTCACAATGGCAATAATAAAGAAAACCAACAACAACAGGTGTTGGTGAGGATGCGGAGGGGAAAAGGAAGCCTCATTCACTGCTGGTGGGATTGAAAGGTTGTTCAACCACTATGGAAAGCAATGTGGAGACTCCTGAACAGAATGGTTATAGAGCTACCAATGGATCCAGCTATCCCTCTACTAGGCATCTACCCACAAGATGTCATACCCCAGCAGAGAGACATAAGTGCAACTATGTTTATAGCAGCTCAATTCATAACATCTAAGAATTGGAATCAACCCAAATGCCCATCCATGGAGGAATGGTTAACAAAACTCTGGTATATACACATGATGAAATTTTTTTCAGCTGAAAGGAAAAAATGACATATCAAAATTTAGAGAAAAATGGTCTGACTTGGATCAGATCTTACTAAGTGAACTCTCAAAAGGACAAAGAGTCAAATGCTGCATATTTTCCCTCATATGTAGTTCCTAAACAGGTTAACCATAAACTCTATGCAAACCAGTCAAGAGAAGTTATTGTCTGTAAAAATGGGATAAGGAATTAGGGTGGGGGGAATGACTTAAACATGAAACTAAACCAAAATTGGTTTAAAAATCATAAAATCCTCATATTCATAATGTAACCTATTGAGCAATTAGTGGGCATCGTCAGGCAAGAGGGGCAGTGAATAGAAGGGGAGAGAGTCTAAGCCTGTGAAAAATTGATCAGTCTGTCAACTCCTGATCCCAGTCATTGGCTCCTTCCCTCACTGAGCTGTTGACCAAAGTGACCCATGAGGTCCCAAAAACAAGACAGGATTCTGTCAAAGCTCTTGAATGCCCACCCCAGGCCTGAGGAAGGATCCTTTTGATGAAGAACCACAGAAAGCCATCTATCAGCATTGAGAGACCCTGCAAGGTCTAGAATGGTAATCAGCCCCAGATGGTAGTTAGTACAGAGCTGGAAGGCGCTGCATGAGCTGCTGGGGAAATTGGTCAATGACAGCTAGAGTAAACAGAGACCACTGGTATGAAACACAGTCGGCCTCCATGAGTAGGCTGAACATACAGCCTATTGGGTGAGAACAGCAAACCAGGAAATGAACACTTGTGCAATGGAGATGCCAAACCCTAGGGGAGGAAATCAACAGCTTTTAATTCAGCCAAGTCATCCTCTCTGTGATGGGGAGCTCTTAACTGGAATTGGGGACTCAGGGCAAAATTCACTGAGAACCAAAATCTTGGGACCCCCAAAGAGAAATGCACTATAAGAGTGATTTACAAAGAGGCTACTAACAATGGAATCTAGCTCATTCAGAAATGTGTATCTCAGGTTATCTATACTGATCTCTCTCTCCAATGGGGATTCTGTTTGTATTTTTCAGAAGGCAGCAAGAGAGCTGTGGCTCTTCCAACCCTACCAACAAGCTGCAGGCCAATAGCTGACATCCTGGCATGTGATGAGACACCCCAGACCTACCATGGAGGATCCATATGGTACTCTGTAGAGAGTGGTGGGATAAGCAAGAGACCTATAAACACAGCCAATGAGTCAACCCAGGATAAACCAGCAAGACAGACACCAGTGATTTTCAACACAACCTAAAGCAGAAGTACAGACCCTCCCTAAGACCTCAACAATATAGCAGCCTAAATAATCACCCACCATGACTTGGGGAACTGAGCGGAAGTGGGGGCAGAAAGACTGTAAGAGATGTGGTTGGGGAGAACTGTCAGAGACATGGCCCCCCTCAGTAACAACATACAAAGGCGGTGCAACCGGGTTGACTCCTAGGCTATCCATAACCTCCTACTACAGGAACTGATACAGACTTCCTCTGGAGGAGGATATCCAGCTGATTGAGGACAGAGAAGATCAGTAACTGGGAACTGGGGGTAACAATGTAACTAATTATGGATAATAAAGGAAAAATATATTAAAAATAAATAAACAAAAAGAAAAAAAAGAAACAAGAACACTGCTGAGTCTAGAAGCCCGGCCTTTTTCTTTACTTCCTGACAATGCTAAATGCTATATCATCAGTAACCAGTCTTAAAAGAGCTATTTAGAAGCTGTGGCATCATAGCTCAAGGATACAGTAATTGCTTAGCACATGCAAGGCTCCAGTTCAATCACAAAAGGTTACGAATATACTTTATTATTAAATTATTAATTTATATTTATTTTATGGAACCACAAATACATAAAATTGTATATATTGTTTAGATGCCAAGCGGTGTATGAATGGATTATTTAATTTTCTATATGTTGTTATGTTTGTTTTGTTTTGTTTTTGAAACTGGGTCTCACTCTAGCCCCAACTAACCTGGAATTTATTCTGTGGCCCAGGCTGGCCTCAAGCTCGTGGCAATCCTCTTGCCTTAGCCTTCTGAGTTCTGGAATTTGTATGTCAATCATCATTCTAAGTGATTTTATGTTGGATGGCTTGTAGAAATTTCAGACTTATGAAATAAAAATTTAGTACCCACTTTACAAATGAGTAAACTAAGCCCTGGAGAAATCAATGAATGAATAAGTATAAAATCTAAGGAGCTGGAATTTGAACAAGAATAAAAGCCAATGTTTCCTCTCTTAATATAGGCTGACTTTATTTTATGATACATAATTTTTATTATTTATTGAGAGAAAAATAGCTCATTTCCCGTATGTATAATACTATAAACTTTTTATTCTTGTTCGTCACCTTGATGGAACCATTCTGTTTTTTATCTTTTTTATTTAAGTCCATAAAATTATTCTTTGCTTATTTACTGTGTTTTTCTCTCCTGTAGATCCAAATTGATATTCAGAAAAGTAAAAGATGTCTCTTATGTTCCAATAGGTTGGTCTCTGTAAATATTCTCCTTCAGGGGCTCTCTTACTTGGTACCTCATAAATCATCTAATCACTTTGGGATTCATTCAGGCCCACTAAGTAGTTATAGATACATCCCTAAATGACATGTGATTTATTGTTTTTCTAGGTAATCTCTGATGGCAAATAGCCTATAATGTCTTTTTGATAGGACTAAGCACCCTTTATTAGTGATATTTAGAAATTTCTCAAAATTGAGAAATAAAAATTCTAATGTACCATGGATTAGAATATCTTCATATATTCCTTTAGAGGACATGTGTGTAATATTGATGTGCTGCATAATAATGCTTAATATATTCTCATTTCCTGCATGTAAATATATACTACAATAATTCCCATACACAATAACTCAAGTAAAAGTATTCCTATATTACTTTTTTTTTCAACTCATACTTGGCTGTGTAAAGTTTTCAAAGCCTGTTTCAGTAAGACATCATTTAAAAATAATTTGTGTAACATTTAAATAAGTATATAATAAAGTATTTTTATGAGACATAAAAGTGAAACCATCTCTTGGCATACTTATTATTGTGACTAGCTATTTTAAACTATTGTTTATACAAGTTTAAAGCTATATAAGAAGTTTATATATACAATACTTTGCCTCCTGGAATCTATGCTTCTGAATAAATATGACTGTGGTACAGAATATAAGCCTGCACATTCACTAAAGGACATTATACATAAGACATTTAAAATTACTAATGCTATGTGAAGATGTAGCTGCTATTCATGAACTGTTCACATCTTTGTCTTCCTATTTGAGAATTACTGCATAAAGAGGGCACATTTTTGAGGAAGTATCCTGAAGATCATGTATAAACAGATTCTACAACCATTGTCATTTTCATTTTATTCAACAAATATTTGATATTACAATATAAATCTGTCATATTCTTTCAAGCTGTCTGCCAATCAGTGGGTTTCTTCAGAAGCCATGTGAGCAGGAGACTTGACTAAATGTAGTTTATTAAGAATGTGCTATTCTCAAAAAATGGAAAGAATTAGTAGAACAAGAAGGAAAACATGTTTTGAGCAGGAATACTGTTCCAGATAAAATCAAGCATTGGTCTGCTCTGGAGTGGGAAGTTGTAGACCAGAGGCAGAGCTGTCCCTAATGGGATTTCATCCTTACCTATTCTGTGTCTACAAACACACTTGTGTGTACAAATCCTCTGTCACTTGTATTGATATGCATTTTAAGTAAGCTGGTAAAATTTAATAGATGAAAGTATAAATTTTAATTTGAGATTTTTTTATACTCTTTCTCAGTGTGGTTTGGAAATGTTTCCTTGTTTGTTTTAATCATTCATATATGCCATATATATGAGGCATTTTTCATAATAGCATCCATTTCAAGAATTATTTTTCTCATAACTTACAAAAATAATTTTAAAAGCTTAAATATGAAAGTTGAAACAAAAGATATTGTTTATTTACTAAAATAGTAATAAAATAGTGAATATATAATAAGTGGTTCAAAAGGCAAGTGTAATGTTTAATTATTATTTTGGAAAGCATCCAAAGAATGATTTGATCAAGTAGAAATAATAGCAAAAAATGTCAGTTGATCTAATAAATTAGAAAAAGTATGTATTGAACCAGATTAGCATCAAAGAGGAATTCAAAGTGAAATTGAGACACTTGCAGAACATCTTTGGAAATGGCTGACTACATTCTTCTGCCCATGCCCTGAAAAGTGGAGCAACTTAAACTTAAAAGTGATGAACTGGTGTGCTTGGCAGAAGACACAGAACCAAAAGATATAAAAGATGTACAGTTTATTACAAGAGAAATTTATGCAACTTTGAAGTTACAGACACAAATACTTGTATTAAGTAACTTAAACTAGACTGTAACTAGTTAGGCAACTTAAACTAGGCTAAAAGTGAAGGTTGATTATCTGATTAAAGGTGGGACAACTGCTTTGTATTGAAACAATGGAGATGATGCCTAAGGGTGAAAGCCACGCATGGAAGGATCAAATGAGTAGAAATTCGAATTTATTGGCAAGGAGGAGGTTTGAAAGGAAAATAAAATCTCAAAGTATGTCCTGCTCTTCAAGGTCAAAGTTTATCACCACACTCCTGTATTTACAAATTGGATTATGCCTCACACCTGGTACTCTCTTTGGATGCACGAGAAATGCTGGGAAGAGGATCATGAAGCAACGTGGTTTGAGGACCTGCTGCTGAACTTCAGCAATATGATGCAAGTTTGAGATCCCTGTATGGAGCCGCAGTAAGGCTACTATGTAAAGTTGAAGCAGTTCAAGGAAACACAGAGATGGCCAAGTGAAGCAGTATTGAAATCCCTGTGTGGAGGGCATATAAAATCATTGTATGGAGTTCTGAAGATGAACTTTGTTGACAGTGTAGACCTTAAGATATTTTGGATATACCAGGACTGTGGAATAGCTGCCATGGAGAACTGTTAGCTCATGATGAAATTTGTCTGAGGTTGTCATCAGCTCAGCTAGAAAGGCAAAACTGAAATCCAGAGACTTTTATCGCTGATTATGGAGGTTAGATTAGAACTTCAGATGTTTAATTGCTACCTACTGGTTGTTAATTTGTATTGGTCACAGTTTCTCCAGTTATGCCTTTTTGCAATGGAAATTTTAATGTGTTTAAAGTATGTAACTTGTCTTTTGATTTATACAGGGCTAACAGTAAAGCAGTCTTAAATCTCAGATGAGATTTGGGACTTTTGAGCAATGTTAAAGTTGCTAAATACTATGGAGACCTTTGAAGTTGGACTAAGTGCAGTTTGCATTGTGAATGGCAATATTCTATGGGGGACAGGAGAAGAATGTGATGGTTGAATTTGCGTGTATGTCCACTCTAGCCTAAGTGATTTTTTAAAGTAATATACTCTATCATTTTATTATTTTTTCCAAATATTTAATTTACTTGCAAAGAGGGAGAGAGAAAGAAAGGGAAAGAGGAGAATGAACCTAATATATATATACATATATATATATATATATATATATATATATATATATATATTCTAATGTCTATTGTAAGTGAATGTTATTGTGATAACTGGATATATCTCTTTGGTGAAAGAGTTTTCTACTATGGCTTATTTATCTTTTCAAATTGTTCTTCGTATAATGTATATTCACTTTCTTTATAAGACACTATTAACAAACATTTAATTATTTCCCCTATGGAATAGCATGTCTGTATTTTGTCATCTTTTTGTGTTCAGAAGGCTCACAAAGGAAGACTGAAGAGCTCAAGATAGCCTAGACTGTCTCTATGCAAACAGATACCATCAAAAACCCATCAATGAATGTTTTTGAAACTGAAGAAGTTATCAGGTTGTTAGGCTAAATAGCATGCATATATTTTATAAAGCCTATTTCATTTGAGGTAAATATTTGCCTTACCCTGTGGCTAAAACAATCTATTCATCTTGTTAATATTTTTATATGGCATAAAATAATGTTAATTTTTGTTTATATTTGCTTTGCATATAGATATACAATGTTTTAAGTAATATTTACATATAGGTATAATTTTTCTTTGTTAAAACGATTTTTGATTTTTTTAGATACTGAGCTATGATTTACAGCTACTTTTTGACTTTCTGGTCTCAGTGACCTAATTCTCTCTCCTTATGATAAATTCTTATTGGTTCATTTATTATAATTTTATTAAGCACATTTCATTTCATATTATATAAATGTCTCAATTTATAGAAAGACCTTTGGGACAATATAGATTTTGAGGTCATTATAATTTAATAATTACCTCATAATTTCTTCAAAAAGTCTTTGGGATATAATCTTAAAATTTTGAAAAATTCATATTATAAACAGCATTATTTCTCATTTATTTGCATTAAATTTTTCTCACTAGTGTTTTCTGATTTTTTAATCTATAACTTATAAATGTCTTACTGGATTTATTATAAAACATTTATAATTTAATGTTTATATGAAGGGTACTATATATTTAATTTTCACAACTATAAGAACAAAATAAATATTTCTATATTGAATTTATGTGATGATTGTTTTGTTATTGACTTGACCTGTTTGCTAATCTTGGGTGGGTCTCTGATATTGTTTATAGGAAGACAGCCCTCTCACTAGGGGATAGGATGTAAGGAGCCTCTGGAGAACTAAAAACAGACATCCCATCCTAGGATGGAAGTACAAAAGTAAATTCCAGACACTCAGGAAATCAACAAGTCTGGTAAAGTACTTCAAGACTCCACCCTAAGGCTATATAAAAGGGAAGGAAAAAAATCACCCATCCCTGCCTGTTTGCTGTTGTGTGTGTACTGCTGATGATGGTTTTTCTCTCTCTTCTTGGACTCCCAAAATGGGGGCCAGCCTATTTCACCATTATGGAACTTCCCTTGGATCTGTATCTTCAATAAATCCTTTTATATCATAATTATGCCAGATTTTCAGGTTCATCCCTTTCATCCCTGTGGTTTGTGGCTGACTGTGACACTTTTGGTACCAAAAAAGGGGTGATACTGCTGAGATGAATCTCACTGTGCAGATTTTGGTCTGGAACATGTTTTCTAGAGAAATTGGCATGGATTTGGTTCCTGTGAATGAAGACGCCTTCCAGAGCAATAAGCCAAGTTGTATGGACTATTCTGATGAGAATGTAAAAATGATAAGTGTAGAGAGAATTGCATATTTAGACTTGGCTTATGAACGTTCAAAGGGGAAGGAGAGACTACAGAGAACTTTATTTGAACTGTGTTACTAGAATAAAGGGTGGATGCATTCTACACTTTTGTTTGATCAGGTTTAAATTTAAGTAATGGACTGATATGCTTGGCTAACACTGTGAAACTGAGAATTTTCAGATGTAATGTGGGAAAAATCTTAAAGCAAGTTTAACTTACTGGCACAGAGACTGGATATAGGTTACTGAAGTGGCTATTGTCAACACATTAGCAATCCTAAAGAAGATTGCGGACTGCTCTACATTGAAGCAATTAAAAGGATGCCTGAAATGTTTCCACCCAGGAAGGATTAATTAAAAGACTATGCAAAGTCTTTTAGATGGAGATAGCTGAAAGTAAGGAACCTTCTCTTCATGGTCATGATTTATTTTATATGTGAACTAACAACATGGCTGTGTCCTGCATACTTGGTTTTGCTTTTGGAAACAAAAAATGGATGCATGAAGTGCACATAGTTCCAGGAGCTGCTGCTGAGATGTGGTAGATGGAACAGGGTGTGAGGTCCCTGATAGGCAAGCAAAACCACTGGAAGATGAACTGTGCTTTGTGATGGAGACCCAAAGATGTTTTGGACATACCAGAACTGTACAATGGCTACTATGGAGTGCTGTTGGCTTGGGATGGAAGTTTTCCCTAGCTATTCAGCCAAGATAGAGGGGCAGAATTAGAAAATCTGGAGACTGCCAGTCACTGGTTATGATATTGGACTTGAATAGCAGATGATTGATGTTTGCCTAATGGTTGTTGAGTTTGCATTGGTCCAGTCTGCATCGCTATGCCTCACAGCAGTTGAAAATGTTAACTATGTTTATGACATGTTAAAAGCATGTTACTTATTTTGATTTTACAGAACACAGAGTTAAGTGATCTTGCCTTGTGTTGGGGGGAAATTATATGCTTCCAGTTGTACATGGTATTGTTATATCATCTTAGGCCCAATTATGATCTTGTTGCTGTATTCATTTGGAAATAAAGTATGATGTAAAAAATATGGTTTGATGTCAAGTTGACAAGGGGTAGACTTGTGATGTTTAAGTTTTGTTGTCAACTTGACCTGTTTATTAATCTTGGATGGGTCTCTGAGGTTGTTTACAGGAAGGTGGCCCTCTCCTTAAGTGACTTGATGAAGACAGTTCAGGGGAGCCAGAAACAGTCAACCCTTTCTGGGAAGGAAGTGCAGGAAAGGAATTTCAGAGACTCGGGAAGTCAGCAAGTCAGGGAAAGGGTGGCAACACCCGGCCCTAAGGCTATATAAAGAGAAAGAAATATCTGTCCCACCTTGCATCCCTGACTGCCTGGCTATTGGTGCTTGTTTTGCATCTCTTCATTGGCAGGCATTGGAATGAAGCTTCCTCAGCCTTCTAGACTTGACTAAAGACCAGTGGCTCCCCAGAAAGCCTTTAGGCCTTCAGTGCTGGATTGGGACTGTTGAGGCATCCAGCCACGTGGACTGAGTGGCTACCAGTTCCTCGATTCTTGGGCTTACAGACTGCTATTGTGGGACTGCCATAAACTAATCCATTAATCCCCCTTTTCACTAGACTTTTTTCTTTTGGTTCTTTTATTTTGGTTTTCTTTTCTGTTCCTCTAGAGAACTCTAATATGACTTGTATTATGTAATGCTAACTAACCTCAAACTTCACCTTATTATTCCAGTAGCTTTGTGATTGATTCCTAGATTTTCAAAAATTTAGTTATATCATTTGGAAAACTATTACATATTTTCAGTTATCTGTTACAGCATAAGAAATTATTCAAAAAGTGATTCAATTAATATGTTGATGAAGTTGCTTCTCTGTGAATTTTCTTTGGGTTCACTCATAGCTACATGAAAATTACTTTGTGACTCCAAATTTCCATAGAATAGGAAGTTACTTAGCTAAAAAAAAATCATTCACTTCTTAGGAAAAAGAAAGATAAGACCTCTTGATTGGAGGAAATATAAAATATTTCAATATTTACATTATCAGAATGTTTCTTTTTAGACATATTTATCAGGAAGAAATGATATTATTTATTCATTAACCTATTTATTAATCCTTTAGATAAGCTAACTTGGTAATGATTGAGACTTTTATCTGATTAAGTAAAATGTTTAAATATTTTTTTCTTAGAATTAGTGGTCAATAAATGCCTCCTTTATATACAATTATCCCATCTTTCATGATGATATTATTCATTTAGTTATACAAACTTCAATATTGTTAATCTCTTTGAAGAACTCATTTTTGTTTTTCTTGAGTTTCTATTCTGTCTGCCTATTTTCCATTCCAGTGACACTTATTTTTCTCATACATGTTCTTTGCATTTACTCTGGTCTATTTTTCAAGTTTTCTACATCTTCTTAAAATTATTTGATGCTTATTTTTAATAAAATTATGAAAACTACAACTTCTCTAGTATTTAACACATCAAATGGCTTTGTGTTATAATTAATTTAAAAAGCTTTCACACAATAGTTGTGCTGGTACGTATAATGCCCAACACTCAGGATACTGGGTCACGAGGTGACCAAGCACTCAGGGTACTGGGGAAGGAGGATCATGGGTTTGAAGTTGTGAAGTTTCTTAGCAAGTCCATGGCCGCACTTTTTCTACATAATGAGACCCTGTCTCATGTGAACAAAGAAACAAAACAATTTTGTTCCAGATCATTAATATGTGCAAGACAAAAATAATAAATATTAAAGTGTTGATAAAATAGTGTTTTAGAAATATAATACAAATTAAACTACCATCATCGATTAAATTTAAAGTGGCAGAATGCATGCATGCTTACCCTGTATAAGGGTGTGGATTCCATCCCAGCACTGAAAGCACCCTAATGTTTATACCAAGGTTGGGGTAAGATGTCATCAACATTCATATGAAAGTGTAAAAGCTACCTCAATCAAAAACCAGTAAAACCCATGAATGAATAAGTGCACATTTTGTTGGTTTATTTTATTAAAAAGTTTATTGAAAAATCTTACAAGTGGATTAATGATCACAGGTCAGAGTGTAATAGACACAAAGAAAGTTTGGGGTGGGGGTCAGGAGAAATATTCAGAAGCAGTAGCCACAGTGTTTACGTCCTTATTCTCAAATATATTAAGAGGTTGATAAAACTCAGATACAAGTAAAACAACTTAAAGGACACAGCTCAACCTGAATTTTCCAGTATATAGGAATTATTTCATAACCACTGTTATGCAACATTGACATTTGCATTCTACATCTGTAAAAATAGTATTCACTTGACATATTTTACTATGCAATGAATTACAATATATAATTTAATTTACTATTCACATAAGGCAGATGCTTCAAGTATTGCAGCTATAGATGTGAGTTAACTGTCATTGATTGTACAATGGTGTTAAAAACAATTGTAACAAATAGCACTTGTCTCTTATGAAAATTTATGGCAATTTTTCCCTCTTAAAAACCCTTATCTCATTAAACTAATACTATGATGCACAGATTATAACTTAAATATGTAATATTAGTCTTTTATTATTTTCCACAGGCATTTTTTGTTTTAAAACAAAACAAAATTTAAAACAAAATTTTGTTTCAAAACAGGGTTTCTTTTTTCCTTCATTAAATCTTATTTAAACAATCAGATTTTCTTGCTCTATCACAGGATGGCAGTTTCTAAACATTTCTCATGGTTCCTTGGTGGAATGGTCATATGATGATCAAATTAGAACTCATTCAACCAGATATGTGGTGACAACAGCTAGCAGTTTGCACGTAGTTCTCCTGCTCAGGTTTCCAGAGAATCCAGGTGGAGTTCATTACTGTGCATCACCCAGCATGGTCCCCTGGCAACAGATTAAGAAACAGTCTAAATTAGAGATGGCTGCACTGCTAAACTTATTCCTGTTCAAAATGTAAGGACCCCCAATGCATCTTATCAGTAGCTGTCGTCTATCCAGGGAGGGCTCTATTACTACTTGCTGCTGGATTGCACAGTACCTAAAATATTTATGAAGCTGAAAGCTGAAAGATTACAAATCTACAACTAATATGTTCCACAGCTGCATGTTCCTGGTTTGAAAATTTATAACTGGAAATTGACTACTAGGAAATTTTAACTTTTGAACAATTAACTGTAGTTCTCTAACTGGCTGAGTTGCCCAGTCTCAGTTATGCTCACTCCCCAGGCTGGGATGGCTGCAATGGTGGTGCCTCCTCTGGGGAGGGAGGAGGGCAGATGGATGGAACTATATGCCATCAGTCACCAACAGCCACTCTGGCTGATTAAGTAGCAGGTGTTAATAGGAACTCAAGGGAGTGCTGTCTGGTCCCCTTTAGCTTGAATGATAGTGACATGATCCAAGGCCTGAAGGGTTTGGAAACCTTTGATGGTGGAGGAATGGAAGTGGACTTGTGAAGGTGACGATAATGGACAGGTGTGTTTTTTGGAAAATAGAAGATTTTGAAGCCATGAACAATAAGCATTACAATACAGATATTATAGGATTTTAATAAAATTGTAAGAAATATATTAATCATTGAAATTGATGCTCATTTTCAATAATTTGGTTTTCATTGAGGGTTTATTAAAAACAGATGTAAGTCATGTTTTAGATAAACTAGCATTTATCAAATAAGTAGGCAGGTAGTTGACCTCTGAAGATGGTGTGAGAAGATGCCTAATTTTTTTTAAAAACCAATGCATATATATATATATATATATATATATATATATATATATATATATACTTAAAGTGCCAACAGTAAAATTGATATTTGTATTCAGTGATGTCTATTAAAATTGACTGAACTTCATATTCTATTTGTCTGTAAAATTAATTTGTTCTTTCCCCTGTCTCAGAGCAGAGATTTAATTCTGCTCTGAATTTTGAATTAGAGATATAAGTTGTATATAAATGTTTTTCAAAGGAGTTGTTAGATATTTAATAAGAAACACATATAAGTAATTTATAATAAAATTTATTTAATATAAGAATGCCCATGTGGCAATCAGAAACATTATCAATAGTCTCCAAACAATATAAAGCAGGGTTTGGGGGCTCAAGTGGTCCCCCAAGTTTATGAGCCCCAATTCTGAGTGCTGTTCTATCTTTAACAATGAATTGATAAATACAAACTCAAGATAAATTATGAATTATTTAGTTTAAGGATAAATCACAAATTGTGGGATTATTTCAAGGAGATTGTGATCTAGGAAGGAAGGCTAGAGCAGAGACATAAATACATGGGAAGTAGGAAACATGTTCTCATATGGAAAAAACTGCAGAGATTATAAGGTTCATTTAAGAAAATTTGAGTTTTTTTTAGGAATGGACCAGAGTAAGGCTGCAGGCACATGAAGGGGAGTTAAACTGAGGCTTTAAAGGAAAGACAGAGGTAAAGCCACAAGAAAGTGGCACAAGCCCATGGAGGGTAAAATCTTGGGAGAAAGAAAAATGGAATCTGCCTTGTACTTCCTCATTGAAGGAACTTAAAGAGCAATGGGTGAGGCTCAGGGAAGAATAAAAGAGGGAAAACATCAAAGCAGAGATGATGAAATTTAGAGGAGAGATGAGTAATAAAGGAAGTTATACTCATGGTTACCCCGAGTTTAAAGAAATTACACACGTAGCAGGCTTAGAGTTAGAGAAAGCACCCATGTGGTGGAACTGGAATGTGAGGGAAATTCACCCATGGTAGATTCAGAGACCAGTGGAAAATCATACATGTAATTAGAGTGAGAAGCTGCCTATAGGTATAAACAGAAGCAAACAGAGAATTATTCATATCAAGAAACAGTGCTGTGCTCTCCCACTCCCACCCAGCCAGGCTGGGTGAGGGTAGAGGCCAGAATCACATGTATCCAAGCAATCCAAGCAGCACAAGGTAAGGAGAGAGAGAGAGAGAGGGAGAGAGAGAGAGAGAGAGAGAGAGAGAGAGAGAGAGAGAGAGAGAGAGAGGGAGAGAGAGAGAGAGAGAGAGGAGGGAGGAAGGGGAGGAGGAGGAACAGTAGCCTTTATAGTATAGAGAATGTATTCTTTCTTCAGATTCAGATATGCAAGGGGAAGACCTGATTGGCTTGTAGATTTGGAGAGTGGACTCCAGGGTCAGCCCACCTGGGCCTGGGCCATCTGTCTTGGTAGCTTGCTAGACTGTGGGCAGCAGAGGACACTGTAGATCAGTCTCTATCAGACATGAGTTCCATTCCTGCCAAGAGTTCTATTCTTGTGCATGGGAAGGTGACATGTGGGGTGGCATCTCCGGGTTCTCTCTGGGACGCAAGTTATATATATTTTTAATTATTATACATCCTGAATTTTGATTGATGCTATCCCCTACACCCTCACTCACCCCATTTCTTTTCTTTCATCCACACTTAAGCCTTTCTTCCCCCTTTCTCCTTCCAACCCTGCTTTTTATCACATGAGTTCTAAAGTGGTAGTAAGTGATAAGCAGAGCTGCCTTTCCATGTGTTTTGTTTGCATTTCCATGCTAATTAATCAGATTGGTGACTTTTTCTTATTTGCATTTGCTACTTGAATATTGCTTTTGAGAAATATCTTCTCTCATCTTTACTGGTTTTTCAATTTTTTTCCTTATTGACAAACAAGAAACCTTTGTATATTTCAGTTATAAATATTTAATTGATACAAGAATTAAATATTTTCTCCAACTATAATGCTTATGCTTTTATAATCTTTGCTATTTTATTTTGGGAATTGAATCCATGACTTTGGCTACTCACATTCTGGACAATAACATTTTCATGAAAAGAGTGCATTAATGATCTGCACTCCATTAATCATTATTTTGTTATAGTTGAAAAAAGCTGGGCTTGAAGGAGAAATGAACTACTCATTTGGAATTCTTATTAGCATCGAAAGCATAATAAATATATTAAAAACTTTAGAAAGTTACAAAAATTAAAGAGAAGCAAGATGGAATCAACTCATAAATATTGGAAGCTACATTGGGTGAGGTTTATATCTGACGATTTTTAACCTGTGGCAGTCTTTGTATTTCTAGCATGGAGCCAAATGACACACAGGCAGAAAGACACATCTTTCCTGTGCTGATGATCAGAAGATGGATTCAGAGTTTCTAAAGAAATGAAGAAGAAAACACAAGGAAAAAGGGAGAAAATTGGGGAAATCCAATGACCTTGTGAATATATCCTGGCATTCCTACAACCAAGTATGAATCGTGAAGGTTCTGGGGTAACTGTTCGAAGATGGTCAATGAAAGGCTTATGTTAGTGAATGACCAGGCAACATTGGAGCAACAAGTGTATTCCTGCAGACTTACATATTACTGCCTTTTATTCTTCTTCCCCCGTATGCATCCAGGAAAGCCCCCCCCCACACACAGCTGTTGTCACTGGAACTTGAGAAGGAGGTCATTACTGGTTAATAACTACACTGGGAAAGTAAGCATGAAACAGATCAGTTACAGGTAAATAAAGAGCTGCGCACGCTACCTAAGATTCTTCTGATGATTATACTGAGACCTTGAATTAGAGTGTCTGGAGTCATATTCTCAATTCTAGCTGACTAGAGAGCCAGGAAAAGGAGTATCTCACACTTAAGAATCTATGGAGAGAGGCAGGATCTTCCTAAATAGTGAAGAAATCCCCACCAACACACGCACAGATATTAATGATGATTCTGGATGACCAAAAAGGATGACTAATCTTTATTGGATTAGAATTAAAATATTTTAATTTTGTCAAATGAAAGAGTTCAATTAAAGTGAATGGATAATACTAAAATAAGAAAAGGTTACCCATCATAGTAACTATACACGTTCTTTAGTTTACTTTTATGCTGTAGCTACAGAAATTCTTATATTTTATTTCCTAAGCTATTAATTTAAAGTAATATAGTAGAATAACAATTTTTCCACTGTCTCTAGTAACTTGCTTAGTTGAATTTTTATGGCCTCGTATATTCAGAATTAATATTACTCAACTTAATGTTGCTCTTCATGTATTAACTTCTCGATTGTCTTTTCAGCGTAGACACAGAAAGATAAAGTTAATGTAATATATGGAGGTGTTTAAATGAATAAACCTCATTTTCCACTTTGAAACAATTTGTGGATAATTGAATCACTAGATAGGAGCATAAGAAAATTTTACCATGATTTGTGCAATCTGCACATTTGAGGAATACGTAATTGTTCACTTTCCCAGAGTTGTTCTAGCTTGCTTTGCATCGCACCACCTCCACTAGCTGAAATAATTGTCATTCACTCCCACTTTGCAAGTTTACTACTGTTGACTCCTGTAATAAATCTGCTTATAGCACCATGGGACATTATCTTACAGAATTTAATACTAGCATAATTTGTGCTCACTTTGCATTTGTTTCTTTTTTCCAACTATTTTTGGCCTTGTTTCCTGTTACAGGACAAATTCCCAGGATAAAATAGGAATTTAGTATCTATCTGTTGAATTAATGAATAAGTAAATAATAGGAAATTTTAAGATGTGTGTGTATGTGTGTGTATGTGTATGTATGTGTGTATGTGGTGTGTGTATGTGTATGTGTTTATGTGTGTGAGAGTGTATGTATATGTTTATGTGTGTGTATATTTGCATATGTATATGTGTGTATATGGTGTGTGTATGTATGTGTGTGGGTGTATGTGTGTGTGTGTGTGTATGTGTACGTTTGTGCCAGAGAAGGATATAGGATAATGTCAGCTGATCTCTATCTTGTTTCTGCCTTATGACCTTAACTTTGAACTCACTGTCTTTCAGCTCTGCTGAAACAGTGAGACCCAGCACCAATGATTCTCCTTTCTCTACTCCTCTTAGTTCTGGGGTTATGCGTGTGCACAGCCACCCCAGCTTTCTTTGCAAGGACTAGTGATTGAGCTCTGGTCCTCATGTATGTACTCAAGCACTCTTAAGCATTGAGCCATTTTCTGCTCATTAAAGACATTTTGATTCTTTTAGAAGTATATGGCAATTAATCAATATTTGCTAGAGTTAAATGAATTAAGCATGTTTATCACTGTGATCAGTAATCTCCATAACTGTATTTTTCCTCAGCACAACTCTTCACAGGTGGTTTTGCCCATTCAATGTGTCTAATTATGGATAATAAAAATAAATAAATATATAAATATATGAATAAATAAAAATAAGAATGTACATTTTTGTTTTACTTTCAAAAATATTAAACTACAGATGAATTCAAGTTCAGTCAACTTGATCTTTATACCTAGATCAATATCAACATTTCTCTTTGTTTAAAACAATATGATGAGAATAATTTTTTTCATTTCTAGGGAAATGGCAATGACTGAATAATTCAATCGGTAATTCAAGTTAATGAAGTTTTTAGTGTAATTTCCAAATTATTATAATAAGTTCTGTAGAACTTCTAACATTAGTTTGATTTCATTGGATAGCTTTGACATAAATATGATCTTCAAATTTAGTGTACTCTGCTTAACATTTTGGCACACAGATCATGGCTTCCAAAGGTTGTATTATATATAAATAGTAAGTAGTACTCTTGGTGGATCAAGCATGAGTGGAGCAGAGATAATTTTCTTTACACAAAACACCTAATAGCTATTGGATACTGAGATGCTCTTAAAGAGGGGTGAGTCAAAGTAATATGTGGTGGGGTTATAAAAACACAATAATTTTAAAAATAAAAATAAAGAAAGAGACGAGAGAGGGGGGAAGTGAAAACCATCACTATTGGAATTCCAAACTAATTTAAAACACAATTTTGGAGATTGTAAAAGTGTACTATTTATTTTTAATATATAAATATATATTATTTCTGAAAAAAAGAACCATTTTTCTGGTTATTTGAGGTAGAGTCTCACTCTAGCCCAGAATGACCTGGAATTCACTGTGTAGTCTCTGGCTGTCCTCAAACTCACAGCAAGAAATCCTCCTCTCTCTGCATCCTGAGTGCTGTGTTTAAAGACATGTGCCACCACACTCAGCAAAAGGAACCACTTTTTTTTTTTTGACTTTCATCAACACATTTACTATGTTACTGTTCTGTGGGTCAGAAATCTTAAAATCCTAATTTTTTTTTATTGTCCATAATGAGTCAGGGAACTGAGCGGAAGAGGGGGCAGAAAGATTGTGAGAGCCGTGGTGGGGGAGAATATCCAGAGGCATGGCATCCCTCAGTAACAACATACTAGAGCTAGGAGAACCGGGCTGAGTACTGGTTATCCATGGTCCCCTACCACAAAGACTGATCCAGACGGCCCAAGGAGGAAGATATCCAGCTGACTGGGGATGGGGAGGGGGGCAATGAGGAATTGGGGATAACAACTCATTGTTGGCCCACTAAACAGTGTAACTCATTAGGAACCACTTTTAACATTACTTCTTGTGTGTCAAATTTGTTACCAATACTTTCACTTCATTTCTACTTGTCCAAATATAATAATAAAGATCTTTCTTCTCCAGAGCTCTACAATCTTTAATCTTCTAGTTATTGATATTTCCTGCCTCACAAAGCTTCCTGTAGCTTCTTTACAACTTTTCCAAAGTGCAGGTGGCTAAATCACTTCTTTCAGATGTATGCAGATTGCTGTTGCTCAAAGCCTGTTCATTCAATCAGGCTAAATACAGATCCATGAAAGATGAGGATATTGAGTCAGAAAAATCTTGAAAAACCAAGACACCAAAATAAACATGTTTCCAACTCTTCTGACATCTGGTGCTCAATAGGAAATAGCAATATTGAAAAATTGTTAAAGGATGCTTGTTTCAAAAGTTTCATTTAATTAAATATATATTAATATCTACTGGTACCATTGATATAGTGATAAAGAGATGATTGCTTAGTAGTGTGTTCAATTAAACAAAGCTAGTCTCAAGATAATACTTTATTATTGCAAAATTTAGATGATTTACTTAGAAATAGTGTACTTTTTCCTTCACGACAAGAGAATATTTTCCCTTGAGTCTTAAATTAGGAATTTTGGAAAGTAGATTTTGTGACTAATAGCTAAAGCATTTCATATTGTCCAACTCCTTGAAACGTGTTATAATTGAGAATTGAAAAACACTTGAAATTCAATATTTAAGGTGTAATAGTTAAAACTTTAATTAGAGGATATATGAATTTGTTAAATTCAATAATTATACAGTGTTCACAATCATAACACCTCTGTACCCTGAATATACACAACTATAATTTGTGAATTATAGTAAAAATAAATTCAAAAAATGATGGTAGTCAAACGTCTTTTCCTCTCTTCTCTTTGTAACTGTAGGTTTAGGTAATTAACATGAACTGTACAAATACTTGTAGTTCCTATATATCACACCCTGCTCTACATGAAAATGACAGAAATGATGTTTATTGAGTTTCTACCTTAAAGGGCAGACAAAGAAAATAAAAAGAAACAAATATTACCCGACAATTGCAAAATTCATTAAGAAGTCTATGTGGCCAACTGACATAGATGAGATTTAAGAGGTCATATTTTGTATAAAATTTGAAAATGATCAATGAACCAGCTAGGAAAAGTGTAAAGAAATTGAGACAGAAAGTACCCGGACTTGGGCTTGCTCAGACAAGTCTTGCCTTTATTCAGCAACAAGTGGGCAGACTTCACTGGAGCTTGAAGCCTCCCAGTCCACCCTGGGAGGATTTTAGGAGAGTATTTGAAGACTTTTGGTGTGACATGAACTTCACAGATAAAGTTTTCCTAGGTGTGGGACTCCCATTTATGGAAGACATATAAATGTGGATTGGGCTGGATAGTTAAATTCTTTTCAAAAGGGGCTTGTCAGAAATAGGATCCTTCAGATATGTAAAACATTCTCTCAGGTACTTTGTGGTGTTATCCTGGGTAAGATCCTGTGTAAAGACATTTTCCCAGGCTCAGGGAGCTGTATTTGTTCCTTCACAAAGTATGTGAAAAAGTGTGACATACAATAGAAAAACCTGACACAAAGACTGTGCATCAAAACCTGTCATCTTTCGAGGATGAGATAGTGAGACACCACTAGTGAAAAGAAAAGAAAATAGATAAAGGATGAGAAAAAAGATAAGCAGCAGAAAGTTATTCTGACAAATAATTATTAAATATTAATGTGTTTTAACTATTGATTTTGATCTGTGGGAAAGATACAACATGTGGAACAATGTCAGCAAAGAATTTAGCGCAATTACTTTAGACAAAGATGATGATGGCATTAGGTGGGTTGCAGTCCTGTAGTTGAATTGATTGATTTAGGATATGTTCGAGAAATAGAATTTACAGGAACAGGATATTAGACTGGATATTGCATAGACAAATAACAGATGAAAATAGTCAACAGAGAGGTATAACCATACTCAGAGGAATTCCATTATTTTAATATTGACCCTTGAGCAGATATTATATATAGATACTGGCAATTCATAATTCTCTCTTCTCTCTCTTCTCTCCCCTCTCTCACCCTTCCTCCCCTAAGCCTTTTTTTTTCTGGAACTTGAATCCTAGACAACTACTCTACTACTGATTTATATTCTCAGCCCAAGACCAAAATTTATATCCAATTTTAATGCTACTGAATGGACAAATTTAAAACGATTGATAACAAGACCCAGAATAGGTTTGAAGACATCAGATTAGAATGACACCAAAACCAAACTAAAGAAAAAAACTTGTAATAAGGCAGTATGTTTATGTGTATTTAAAAGTTTCCATGTCAATATTGGAAACTTCATAACCCAGTCTAACCTAGTATAGATCATCCCTCAGAGGCATGGTCAGAGGCTATTTTCCCAGGTGATTCTAGGTCCTATTAACAATCAAGGGGCTGGAGAGATGGCTCATGAGTTAAAGATGTTTGCTTGAGAAGCCTGATGGTCCAGGTAAAGCCAGATACGCAGTGTGGCACCTGTGTCTGGAGTTTGTTTACAGTGGCAGGAGGCCCTGGAGTCCTTGCTCTCTCTCTCTCTCTCTCTCTCTTCTCTCTCTCTCTCTCTCTCCTCTCTCCTCTCTCCTTGTGAATATAAATAAAATTTAAACTGACAATTAATGTAAATCATCACTATAACAATAGTGAGCCTTTAGTAATGAATACATAGAAATAGTTATAGTTATAACAATAACTAGTTTTAGTTATGATTACACAAATGTGAGTTCTATTTCAAGGCCAAACATATATAATAATGTTAGAATACTTACATTTTTACAGTTTGTTTAATAACTGTTTTAACAAAATATAGCTATCATTTTCTGTACCTGCTTCTTCATTCCATCTGGGACACTTCATGCCTTTGCTTAAATATTTAAAGTGCATTTTCACACAGATATATTGTCTGAAAGGGAAAAGTTTACAAACTGTCCAGAGGTTTCTGGTGAACTCTGAGTTTTCTCTCACCATATTTTAAAATCCATTGGATTTTGGATTTTTTTCCCTACATGAGAGCCATCTGAGTAATTTCATAACAAAAAGTGTCTATAGAATCCTGAAGAAAGTATTAAAGATTGTAGGACTGTACCCAGGCTCAGTATTGACTCAGGACTGCTTTCAACTGTTTTATTTAGGTTTTCCTCAATATCTAATATGAAAAATTTGAATGCACATATAGATATAACAAAGAATTTTTTCCTTTGGGTAACTAATATATAATCTGCACTCCTGGGAATAATTTACTCTTAGTTAAATGCACAAGTGACAACTGAAAGTTGTGAGATTTCAAGGTTGCTCTTATGCAGTAGTTAGGAAAGAACCTTTGTTTAACTAAAGGTGGCCTGTCTGTAAAATTCAATCCTGTCTGTTAACTTTCTTTTTTAAATTTTATTTATTTGAAGAGAAGAGGAGAGAAATATATATATCATATATATGATTCAATCAATCACAACAGGTCATCATGGCAGGGAAGAGCAGTTCACATTATTGCAGAAAGGATGAAGAGAAAGGAATACAGAAAGGTATTAGGGCAAAGTATCAAAGTCCTCACCTCCTACTTTCATCAACTCCTGTTGTAGTCAGCCACATGCCACAGAGATGAATCTTCAAACCAGGCACAACTTGGGGGAGAAAAGCATTTATTTGTAGCTATAGATATAGGGGAAGTTCCAGAAGGCAAAAGAGGTTGCTCCTCTTTCACAGGTCAGAGAAGAGAGAAAAACCCATCACCTACACCACACACAGAGAACAAGGAACAGGCAGGAGGGCAAGGAGAGAATTTTTCCCCTTTATATAGCCTTAGAATGGGTTCTTATAATCCTTACCCAGACTTAATGGCTTCCTGAGTCTTTGGAATTTCCTTCCTGCATGGTCCACACAGGAAAGTATGTTTACTTCCAGCTTCTTTGAGCTTCTTTATATCCCTGTCCCTTGCTGAGAGGCTGCCTTCCTGTAAACATCCTCAGAGACCCACCCAAGATAATTAAAAAGATCAAGTTGACAACAAAACCTAACCATCACATCTCCTAAAAAAATCTATCACATCATGAGCTCAAGAAGGATTAATACATTAATTAGGCAAGAGCCATCTCCATCTAATTATCCCTAGAAATGTCATCACACAGACACACAGTGTTGATCCAAATGAGGTGATATTCTATACTACCCATATTTTTTTAAAAGTTTGTGAGGAGGCCTGGGGAGATATCTTAGCCATGGTTAAAGTGCTTGATGCACAACCATGAGGACCTAGTTCAATCTCCAGCACACAGTTAAAAAGTAGTGCATGACCATGCACACCTATATCTCCAGCTCTGATGGACATATAGACAGAAGGATCACGGAGGCTTCCTTGTCAGCCAGTCTAACTGCAAGACTGCAAGACACAGGTTTAGTGAGAGACTCACTGAAGGAATTAAGGTAGAAGAATCAAAGAGGAAAGATATCCAGTGTGATCCATTGGCCTCAACATGCAGACACCTGTGTGCATCTATTCACACATGTGTATGCCTCTCCTGAAACACACCATACAACACTATACACACTCAAAATAAATAAATAAAATAAATTTGTAAGTAGCATTATTTTGAATGAAAAATGAACAATAGAGATGATCACTTCTCTGGGAAGCCACGAGAAAGGAAAGAAAAATGATGACGATGTTTTCTCAACATTTTAGGATAACAGGCAAGTGTCTGTGCTATGTGAATCCTGAAACATTGGAAAGTGAGGAAGTTTTATCTTTGGAAAAAAAAATGACTGAAGCTTTAACAATGTGCATTTGTTATTGTACCTATCTGAACACATCTGACTTTAACTGTATTTTTATTTAAATTCACCAGATCTTACTCTCATTTATCCTTCCAGAGAAAGCAAAAGTACACAAAAGTGATTATCATTCTCTATTGCTATCTCTCTCTCTCTCTCTCTCTCTCTCTCTCTCTCTCTCTCTCTCTCTCTCTCTCTCTCTCTCTCTCTCTCTCTCTCTCTCTCTCTCTC
>PVHP010002538.1:0-55069 GCA_004024765.1 Zapus hudsonius
GTGTAGTTAACTCTTTTGGCAGAGGAACACAGATTTTTATCACATCCTTCCCTGCTCACTGCTATCTGGCCCCCAGCCTTGCTTGATTCTGACAACTTTAAAAACACTGTTATTTGCTAGGTTTCATCTCAAAGTTTCTCCAATCCTAATATCTCCTATAACAAGACTTTGTGGCCATCTAGAAACAAAGCCAATTAGCATTACCTCAAAGAGACTATACTCTCTGTCTTTGTCACAAGTGCCAAAGTTAGGTGGTTGGGAGAAGTCTGATAACACAGCTCCCCTTGGCTGGGATTCACTCCAGTGTTTCGTAATTTCTCTGAAGACCCATTGAGCAACCTGGCCTGAGTTTGAATTTGTGAAAAAAAAAAGCCTTGAACCAGGTGAGCTGCACATTGTTTCCAGTTCATTAGAGGTGTTTTGGACAACTTCTCTAATGAGGTTTGACATTTGACTACCACCACATGCGTGCCTTCCCCACCATGCCCCACTCCCCTTCCGGCTTCCTTTACTCCTTGGGTTTGAAACTGAATCATGGGATCCCATGTCTTATATGACTGTGCTCTGCTTTGATTAATCTCTCTCATCAAGCCTCCTTCCTGAATCCTCTGATTAAATCTAGTCTTCTTCGTCTCCCCTACATAATACACAGGTCCTTTCAGCGGCTATTAATTATTTAGGAGAACATTGCTTTCTGTCATGTTCAAGTTGATCACTGTACATTTCTGTAGTCTATTTGGATTCTATTAAAAATCACCCAACCCAATTCAAACAGTTTGGCAAACTTTAAGTTCTATATGATATTTTTTTTCCTGCTGTATTGGCAAAGTTACCACGTTGGAGGAAGGAACAGATACAATATGTCTCTCCAAAATGCATTTTATCCTAAATGGCATCTGCTCCTTACCAACAGATTGAGGAAATGTGATTTAAATCAAATAATCAGCAGGTAACTGTAAACCTTCTAGGGGTCATTCACAAGGAGGCAGTTTACTAATGAATATTTCTGATCTAAGCTGTCAAAATTCTAGTGGAGTTCAAAATGTTAGTATGTAATATAACAATAATCTTTTTTTCGCATTAGCAATCCAATTAATGAATTATTAAAAGGTGACTCGCTAAATTAATCAGTTGTTTTGTTTAAAAAAACAAATAACTGGCTACACTGATTTTACAGTAATTTGTCTGAATCATCTGGAACACTGGTCTTGGTTTTCAGATATGATCGTTGATGAACCTGCTTTCTAATTAATCTTCCGATGGCAGTGAATTAACTGAAACCAGCTAAAATGAGATGTGATCTTTCAAAGCTGAACTAGCCCATGGGTCTAAAGAGGATGAGGTAATAATGCGGTGCCAAGCGCACCTCATGTCAATTAGGTAAGAAAAATAAAATATCCAGGGAGAGCTGGACTGACTCGTCTGAGGCAGGCAGCTGGGAACTCAGAGATGACCCCACTTCAAACCTGGCATCACACTGTGTCACTGTGACCAAAAGAAGCTCAGTTCTGAGGTGTACTCCTGGAAGAAAGGTGTGTTGGAAATGTTATTAACACTGCCAAGCAGGCCTGATGATACTCTCTACTGGCACTTAGGCAAACCTGTTCCACAGACTGGTGAGTGTCCATCCCTGTAACAGTTCAGCATTTGGTGATGTGTTTATGCGGAAAGTAGGTGTTACAAAGGGATAGTATTTGGATACTGACTCTAAAGAGAAAGAAAGGTCACTGTGCAGGCTACTGGCAATATGGAGTCTAACATTGCCTTTACTCTTTTAAAGAGCCAAATTCCAGGTAGCTCTGTACTTACACTGTAATAATGGTATCAATTCTAGCTCCAAAATTCTGACTCTTAGGTCCTTATCCCTGGATTTCTCAAAGTGATTAATTGCATGTCTAAATTAAAATCTAAGATAAATAGTATTTATATTTGACTTACAAATATTTAATCTTAAAAAATGTATCGCCTTACATTACTATGAAGTGTGTGTGTGTGACTCACTCTGTGTCAGTATAAACAGAAATGAATAAACAGAAATAAAATCTTCCCAGCATCCAGCAAGCTGGGTGATGACCCTGATGTGACCGTGCAATCCACTTGTCTCTCTTTCCAGTCAATACTCGCTGTGCCCCACAGGGGAGGTCGGACAGCCTGGGAGTGTGAATGCGACAGATCCATTGGTTTGAGTAAAGGGGGGATAGAGTCACTAGTTAGACGAACACTAATACAATTCTCTATTTGCTTTTGATTGCTCGGATCATCATTCTCTACAACCCATTACCCATCTCTAAAGCAATTAGAAAGGGTGGTGTTAATGACCAGATTAGAAGCTATGGTCACAAACATTCCTGCAAATGTCAAGTCACTTGGCGTACTTGCCATTATTAGAGCAGAACTAGCTAAAAGTATGCACAGGTTGGAGGTTTGTTGTTGTCTTGTTTGCTTTAAAAAATTAAAGTGTTTTCCGGCCCTCCTCCTCTGCTGTCAAAGCAGAATAAAAACTTCAAAGCCTTTCAAAGTCCTAGTTAAAGGCCTTCCCAGCCATTTTCCACATACTGCCTCAGATGTGTGTTGAATAAACAAGGCTTATTGGACTAATTACTCTTTTAATAAGCATATACTTTAGTATAAGCAATGGAGAATGAATTCAATATGAAGAAAATAGTTTATATAGTAAACATTTGGTAAGCACATCAATTCTCCTGAATTTATTCATCCATTACATAAGATACTCACAAAAGCAATGTGACAAGGAATACTAAACAGAAAGAAACAAAATCAATTCTGGTTAGTAGAAATGCAAATTTCTTTGAGGTTCTTTTCTTTTTAAGATTAGAAGAGGTGAATGAGGGGAAGGATAAGACATTTTCTACTTAGGAGCGAAAAAGTACTGAACAAGGGGGATTTATTTAACACGGAAAGTCACATTATTGAGATTAGACATCTCTTTCTCAAGGTGCTCCTGGGAGATAGTGGCTCTCATACCTATAATTCAGTGGAGGCACTGGGTTTTGTCTGGTAACGTACAAATGGATCTGCAGACAGGCGTTAACACCTTCATTTCTACATAACACATGAAGGACCTTAAGTATAATTCTAGAATATATTTGGTTTTTCATGGTCATGTTATTTCTAAAATTTTCCTTGATATGGGAGGCCCTGTATGCACAGATTTCCTTAGAATATGGTGAATTTTTAGACAATTTGAAAAGGAAAGGTCATCAAATGACTTTTAAACATATTTATTGTCAATAATTAGATACATTGTATGAGCAAGTCTTGTGATGGTACCCCCATTTCCCTCCTCCTTGTCCCACACCTGTTGGGGACCCTCCTCAGTGGGCTTTCAGGACCAGACCATGGGATGGGGGTTATGAATTGCACAAAATGTAGCCAGTTTTTTTCCTTTGTGTGTTGTTGCTGAGGGGGGCGATGTCTCTGGATATTCTCTCCCACCATGGCTCCTATAATCTTTCTGCCCCTTCTTCCACTCAGTTCCCTGAAGTCATGGTGGGTGAATTTTAAGACTGCTTTACTGTTGAGGTTGTAAGAGTCTCTGGATTTCTGCTTTGGATTGTGTTGGGTATCCTCAGTGTGTGTCTCCATTGCCCTTTCATAGGTTATCTGACTTGCTATGGAGGTAGGTCTCTTGCTAATCTTGCCACTTCCTCAAAGGTTTCATTTGGGCTCTGTATCATAAGTTAGGGGTGGTTCATCTCCTGCCTGGGTGTCAGCCATCATCTCAGGTCCTGTTGGTAGAATTGGGTTGTCCATGGTTCTTGCCACCTTCTGAAAAATACAAACAGAATCTCCAATGGAGAGTGAGATCAGTGTAGGTTAAATGAGACAAACATTGTTAATTTGATGAGATTCTAATGGGTGTAGCCTCTCAGTAGTTCTCTGGTAATGGAAGTTTCTTATTGGAGCCCGGGTTCTTGCTCCCTGTAAGATTTGCCATGGATCCAGTTCCAGTTAAGTGTTCCTTGTCACTGAGTGGATCTGTTAGCCAATCAGCAAGCCATTGATTACCCTCCTAAATTTAGCACCACTATTGCACAAATGAGCATCTCTTAGCTTACTGGTCTCTACCATATAGCTGTGTCCTCAGCCTTCTCATAACATCAGTCAATGTTGTATATCAGTGACCTCTAGTATATCAAATAGCATTAGCCAATTTCCCCTGGAAGCTCATGTAACGCCTTCTAGCACTACACATGCTACCATCTGGGAGCTGGTTACCATTCTGGATCTCTAAAGGTCTTTCGGTGTTGTGTGACAACAGTCTGTGGTATCTTCAGCAATACGGTTTTAACCTTTGGTGGATTTTCAAGAGCTTTGACATACACCTGTCTTGTTTTAGGGACCTCGTGGGTCTTTTCAATCAAGAGCTCAGTGTGGGAAGTAACCAGTAACTGGGACAGGGAGTTAGAAGCCAGAGCAATTTGTCATGGGCCTCGGCTTTCTCCTTCCCTATTCAGGGCCCTCTTACCAGATGATGCCCACAGCTTCCTCGAGAGCTTACTGTAATGGTTTTATGGTATCTATTCATTATTGGTTTAGTTTATTGTGTAAGTTCCCCCTACCCTCCCATTCCTCCCACACCCTCCAATTCCTTCCATCCCCTTTGACAGTCTCTCAATTCATCTGTCAGGTTTGCTTACTGTTCAAGTTTAACTTGGTTAGGAACATATGAGGGAGAATATGAGGTGTTTGTCTCTCTGTTCTTGTATGAGTTCTCTAAATATTATCTTCTCCAAGTCCGTCCATGTTTCCTTAAATTTCTTTAATTTTTTGAGTAACTTAGAATACCATTCAGACCAGTATATGCAAACAGACAGGAAGAAATGAAAGTGTGGCATGAAGTGAGCAGAAGAAATGATTCATTTTTAAATATGTGATAACCAACCTTTTCCTTTATAAAGAAAAGATATAAAGACAGCTGTGATGATAGATTCCCGTAAAGCTAGTACTTTGAAATCTGGATGAGGAGGATGAGTTCTAGGCCAGTCTGGCCCACATAGCAAGACTCTCTCTCTCCTTCTGTCTCTCTCTCACACACACCCTTTTTCAATAAGAAAGCCAGTTAGAATATGAAGAGATGAATGTTTGTATTCAGCAAATAGATGTTGATCATAAACACACCATCTTGGTGACATTTCAGTCCCAGCCTCTTTTCTTTCCCTCAGTGTCTCTCTTTTGTACTTTCATTATGCTGTTATTACAGCCAAATTTTAACCTCCTTAATTTGATCTCATCATGGGGCAGGGCAGTAGATGTCAGCTCTTTTTGCCCTTGACCCCCCCCCCAACAGCCCGAGTCCCCGTGCTTGCCCCAAGGTGGTGCCTCTCCTAGGTTTCACCTTGAAACATTGAACGTGTTTCAGGCTTACTCCTTCTTGACTACTCAGTTCTCATTTTTTTTTTGTTGTTGTTGTTGCTCTTGTTTTGTTTTTGAGGTAAGGTCTCGCTCTAGCCCAGGCTGACCTAGAATTCACTATGTAGTCTCTCTGCGTGGCCTTGAACTCACAGATATCCTCCTGCCTCTGCCTCCTGAGTGCTGGGATTCAAGGTATGCACCACCCTGTTAGGCTGATTTCTCTGCTCTAATTCCACTTTAAAATGCTTCGCTGGATTTCTCCAGCCCAGAACAGTGCCCTACCCAGAATTCACAGCACTATAGACATTATATCTGTGAAAAGTCTTTGATATGTGTCACATGATTTTATATGTTGTTACATTCGCTTTACATCTTAACTTTGTAGTTAAACTGATAATCCTCACAGATTCAAGTTTTAAGTGTCTATCATATTAAGTAGCATTTAAAAAATTGCACAGCAACTGGAGAGATGGGTCAGAGGTCAAAGACACTTGCCTATAAAACCTAAGGTCCTGTTTCGATTCCCCAGTACCCACATAAAACCAGATATACAAAGTAGATCATGCATTTGGAGTCCATTTGCAGTGACAGGAGGTCCTGGCATGTCCATTTTCTTCCTCCCTCCCTTCCCCCTTTCTCTCTAATAAATAAAAAAAAATTAATTGCACATTAAACCTGCAGAGAAGCGATGACTCTCATTGTACAAGCCAGTTGTCAAGGTACAAATGTAAAATTACTTTTCGGAGACAATACAAATATTATGTACTAGACCTAAATTAGGATCCTCTATACTTAGAAGATAGACAACTTTGTGGCTCTTTGGCCACTTGTATGTGCTTTGCATATATTAGATACTAAAACACTGTTTTCTGATAGATTTAAGCACTGAATTAGAATTGTCCAGGTTATTATAAGTTATATACTCAATCCAGTCCACCAGAGCACACAGCAGCTTGCTGTCAGGCCAGTGCAATCAGTGGTCATAAGAAATACATTTCCTGAGGGGGATTACAGATGCTTGAGTTCCTGACTGATCAGATATGCGTGCTTGAGAAATAAGGAGATTTTTGAAATACAAAGTCACTCTTTTCCCTTTGATGTGAAAGGAATCAGTGAGAAGAGACACTTCAATGAGAACCCAACTTGTAGAGTAAGATTCAAACACAGTGCAAAACACATCATGGAAAAATGTGGTTCTGATCATGAACCATAATAAAAATCTGAGTAGAGAACACATATGTACCAACTGTGACAGACGACACAGTCAGAGCTTACTGAACCATCGACAATTAGTCTAACCATCCCAGTGTTGCTGGCCGTGCCACAGGCCTTCTGGGGATTACAGTAGATGAACACTGGACAAATGCTTCTTTCATCCCTCAGCATGATACTCGGTCTGCGGTGAGTGTCATCCCTGGAATTATCAGAACTTGGAGCCACACCACTGAGACCACTGAGACCACTGTGACCACTGAGAACACTGAGACCACTGTGACCACTGAGAACACTGTGACCACTGAGAACACTGAGACCATTGTGACCACTGAGAACACTGTGACCACAGTGACCACTGAGGCCACTGAGACCACTGAGACCACTGTGACCACTGAGACCACTGAGAACACTGAGACCACTGTGACCACTGAGACCACTGTGGCTGAAGCAGCAGTTTTCTATTGGTGACCTGCTCTGTGATACACTGAATAAGTAAATTGTGGCTAACTCTTCATCCAATTTAGGCTTCATAAAATCCTATCAACTATTTTATTATGGAGCAATACAGACTCACACTTCCCTAAGAAGTTTACATTTCAGTGGGGTTCTCCTCAGGGGATGACCTTGACACCCCCTCCAGCCAGGCAGCTGGAGAAAACCTTTAATAAACTCTTGAATCTATTGGCAGGGCATTCATTCAAACAACATAGAGTTTGTTTCTTTCTTTTCTGTATTACTTAGTGTCATCCTCCAATAGGACAAATTTTCTGCCTTTTAGACGTTTATAGTCTAATTTTATAGCTCTAATTTTATATATAAAATGAGATTTCATTAGTAATCATGATAATTCATGATATAATTTTAAAATTTACTCCCAGAAGACAAAATTTAATTTATCCAAAAAAATTTAAAAATTTAAGCACTTAAATTTAAAAAAATTAAATACACTTATTGGTTCTTGTGCTAATTTGAGGTTTCTCAAAAGACCACTAAAAAAAAAAATCTGTTAATTTTTGAGCAAATTTAAATTGTGAGATCGACTGCACTGAAACAGCTCAGCAACTTGGTAGTATGCTTGGTAGATGTAGACTAGCAGTAGTATACTAGTACTGGTAGACTAGTAGTGGCAGACTGGTAGTAGTGTACTAGTGGTGATAGAATAGTAGTGGCATACTAGTAGTAGTATACTACTAGTAGTATATTAGTAGTGGTAGACTAGTAGTGGTAGAGTAATAGTGGTAGACTGGTAGTAGTGTACTGGTGGTGGTAGACTAGTAGTAGTATACTAGTGGTGGTAGACTAGTAGTGGCAGAGTAATAGTGGTAGACTGGTAGTAGTGTACTGGTGGTGGTAGACTAGTAGTGGCATACTAGTAGTAGTATTCTACTAATGGTAGACTAGTCGTGGCATACTACTGGTGGCAGACCCCTAGTAGTATACTAGTGGTGGTAGACTAGTAGTAGTAGACTAGTAGTGGTATACTAGTAGTATACTAGTACTGGTAGATTAGTAGTGGTAGACTAGTAGTAGTATACTCTAGTGGTGGTAGACTAGTAGTGGCAGAGTAATAGTGGTAGACTGGTAGTAGTGTAGTGGTGGTGGTAGATTAGTAGTGGCATACTACTAGTAGTAGTAGACTAGTGGTGTCTTTGACAGGATAGTCACAGTAGAGAGAATTACAGAATTATAGAATGTATAGGCTGGATACAGTGACTTTAAAGTAGACAAGCAAGATAGGAATGAATTTTTATATAAATATTATCAATATAATTGATATGATTTTCTAACAATAATATTAGATTAGTGGACACAATGAGACAAGGGCCTGGAAATGAGTTTCTATGAGTTACTCTTACCTTCTAGAACAAGAATTGCCTGGAATGTGTCGTATTGCTGACCTCGGACCAAGAACAGGGGATTCTGTCCAGCACAAAGAGGCGACCTTTCCTGAAAGCTCTGCCATCTGCCATGTGTAGGAAAGCTCAGTTTCTCCACCACCTTGCCTCAGAGCCTTCTTCCCCTTGAGGAGCAGATGCTCAACACAGTCCCAGTTGGTCTCGTGAGGGATAACTGGCAGCCCTACCGACCGCCAGGAGGGACTGGAGCTAATGCTGTATATTCCACAAAAGTCATGTGGAACAGCCAAGAGGTAATTGTCCGAAGAAAGACATATTAAACAAACAGAAACCATAAATATATACTATAAACAATCAACCCCTCGGATCTTTCTTCCATTCCTACTTGATTTTCACAGAAGCTGTTTCATGTTCTAACTCTGTTGTGACTCTTTTCCTTGTAAAACGTTGTAAAATAAATAAATGTCTTTGTTATGAAGTCATTTCTTGTTTTTTTCCTCTCCTCTATTTGCTTCTTTACAACTTACCACTATTTTTTTTTTCTTTACAGTCTTCTTGAACTGGTCCTGAACTGTTTCTATATACGTGTTACACATCATCGTGGCATGGAAGAAACTTTCATTCACTGTCAAATTCAAAATAATCTTGAAGCACAGCTGCTGTTCATCATTCCCACTTCCTCCTGACTCAGTTATGACGTATTTCCTATCACATAAATGTCAGTTGCTTTGTTCTTACCTTAATGGACACTTGCAAGTTCTAGCAGCTCTCCGTCTACACTTGCTTTGTGCACATATTCTAACGTCCATGATCTGATTTCAGAACTCCGAATACGTCGAGAACATCGTGCATGACTATTTCACACTCCTGGATACCAGATGTTTGACACGAGAGTCCCTTGGGCTGCCATCTGAGGGGACTGCTCTGACCAAGCGGAAGTGATTGAAAAGGTCAGGATGCCACGTGGATGCATGCATGCAGATAGTCAATAACAGTACCTGTTCTTGGAGTTTTCCGTCTCTTCTACCATCAACAAATACTTGTTGAATGAAGTTTTCCAAGAAATTAGAATAGAGATCTCTCATTCAATGTCCCGTGGAGTCACCTTCAATTGGGGCACTGAAACCGCCTCTGTCTACACAGCCTAGAAATCGTTAGTGAAAGTTGAAGCCATCTCCATTAATATTATTTAGCTATTTGTTCCAGGAAATCCTTGCCCAAGAAGAAAAGGCAGGCTTCTGTTTACCTATCATGACTGCATTCAAGCCCTTCCTTCCTGAATTCAGAAACATCAAGGTACTGAGTCATGAGCAGAGCCAGCCTGTCCTTTATCACATGCCTTCAGTGCCATCCAAGCTTAGGACGCCAAATGTTCTTCTCATATGTGCTTTCTTAACTCACTGCTAGGATCCAATGCATTGCAGCTTCCTAGTTCTTAAACAGTTCGGCAACAGATACCTGAGAAAAGATGATTAATCTTAGTAAAACAGCATCCGTTGGAACCCACATGTGATTCAAGGATGAACAGACCATTCCCTTACCTCTGTGTCCAGGTCAAGCTTCCAGAGGTTTCAAAGAGAGCATGAAGAATTGAATCAAACATTGATGAAAGCCTGCCTGGTTCTGAGGTCTGTGACAGGGCTGTGATCTGCAGGGGCCACACTTACAGCCTTCAGCAATACCCTTAGTCCAGTCACCTAAAACTATTTCTACCACTGGTCAATTCCCTCAACTGGCATGTTATCTAAAATTCAGATGTTTTGCTAATTTTCATATCCAATGGGCCTTTGTGAAACATTGAAGGGAGAAAAGGGAGAAAGAATATGGCCTGATTTTATATTTTCTGTTAATCCTTCTATATTCTATGAATGATGCATTATTTTCATCATTTACATTGATTTTTCTGTTTTATTATTTTAACTAGGTTTTGGAAGATATTCCCCTAGAAATATAATATCACTCTCAATATTAATTCACTGATAATTCATAAAACATAAATTATGATCATTATGCATAATGACCCTTGAAGAAAAATGCCATAGATTCATCAAATATTAATTTGGTTTATGGAAGGTTTTCTACGAGCTAGCTCATTATATGAATGCAACTGAAAT
Source organism: Zapus hudsonius (assembly GCA_004024765.1). Classification (NCBI taxonomy): domain Eukaryota; kingdom Metazoa; phylum Chordata; class Mammalia; order Rodentia; family Dipodidae; genus Zapus; species Zapus hudsonius. Next base: position 10,562 of record PVHP010002538.1, read on the forward strand.
ATATTTTCTTTTCCTGTAAGAAACCTTAGGATTTCCATAAGAAATGAAGATAAACAGGCCCTCCCCTTCCTACCGCAAACGAAACACAGTGTGTTAAAAAAAGAATGAAGAATAAGGCAAGGAGTGAAGATTCCCAAGCAGCCAACTTTCCTTTTTTGACATTTTGCCTCAGGCCATCACCATGAGCTATGTTTGAACTCAGCTCTTAAAAGCTGTTCTTCTGGAGAAATGATAAGGAATAGTTGAAAGAACTCCAGGAACATTGCAATATATAAATATAAATATGAATATATATGTGCGAATATATATTCCTGTAAAAGCCAATGTTCATCCTGACAAATTCAAAAAAAGAAAATATTTACACATCAAAGATAGCACCTTTCTTGCAATATAGCACGTTTCTCCAAGTTCCTTTTCAACCCCTTTAGATGAGATTTTACTGCCAAGTTTATTGGGTACCAGCTTTTCCAGGAGCATGTCCTATTTTATTCATTCAACAGGAATTGTACCAATCAAATTTGCAATACACTTTTTGCATTATGGCTCGATTTGGTGATCGGTATTAAAAATATATACTTTCTAGCTTTTATAATGCATAAGCCTGATAAATTGTTAATGCGTTAGAACTCTGTGGACCACATGAATGATGGAGATTTCTGCGTTATCCCTGACAAAGTTGAGGATACGGAAAGCGGTGTTAATCCTTCTTTTATACTCTGCCTGTCAGACGAGTTCAGAGACTTGCTCTAAAGCAGGAACAGAACCATGGGCTTAATTTATAGAGCCAGATAATCGTCTGCAGTCACATATTCTTACTAAGTAACTAAATAAACTGACCCAGGCAAAGTCATTGTTGAATTTAATCAATCAATAAGAGATTTTGTAAGATGAAACTTGGGCCAGATGAAATTCCTGTTTCTTTACGGCATTGCTGCTGAAAATTTTAATCTTTCATTAAAAATAAACCACTATTTTTGTGCAAGAAGAAACAATGATAAATATAGCCTAAATGAATACTTTAATGGCTCCTAAGTGTTCCGTCACCTGTATCTAACGTCTTCCCTTCAGCCCTTGGATTATGCTCAGCCACATGGATTCTTTCTTCTAATTATAATCAGGATGTGTCTATACGAAGTGAAAAATGTGAGCAATTATTTAGATTGTTCAAAGAGGAAGAAAAGAAAAGTCAGCCACAGGCACAAATGAGGTATTTTGCAGATGAGAACTGTTTGAATCATCTCCGATGCTCTATTTTACTTTGGCTAATAGTTTCCTCTTCATTTTTAATTTTTTCATAGCTTGTGGATTTTCAGATTTGGCTACAGATCTTTTAAAAATAATTATGAACTCATCTTTACTTACAAATGTAGCCAGGTGATCTGTGCTGTACGAGCCCTGCTTTCCTTGGAGTGAAGATTTTATGGGTATATGATGCCACCTTACATAATTTGTTGGCAGTGCCCACAGAAATAGAGCTGCTCAGAGGGACCCAGTTCCTCTCTGCCGTATAGATGAATGCACCTTTTATATAATGATGGTATAAAGACAAACCTCTTCACCCTTGCCACCCAAAATTACTTGCTATGTGTCTCATTCCTTCAGAACTCTGGAATAGGGGATTCACTTACTAATTTCTGGACATTTAACAAACCATTTATTAGTCTTGTATTCCAGTATTCACAGCTCAACATCACCTAAAATTTATTAGAAATATAGCCTTGAGTTGCATCTCAAATCTACCGAAGAATCTGGACTTCAATAGGATTTCTAGAAGTTTCTGAGGATATTAACATTTGCCAGGCTCTGAGTTGTGCCTCACTATGTCATGACCTTGGTGGGTCTTCTCTCACTAATCCACACTCCAACTAGAATATGTCCTGATGCTCCCTTACATTTCTATCATCTTTTTAGCTTTTTTAAATTTTTTGTTGAGTCTACAGTCCTCCGCTTTACCAGCTAAGCTATCGAAGGGTGCACTTAAATTTTTTTTGAGATAGAGTCTCGCTCTAGCCTAGGCTGACATGAAATTCATTATGTAATCTCAAGATGGCCTTGACCTCCTACCTCTTCCTCCCAAGTGCCGGTATCTGAAGGCATGTGCCACCATGCCTGGCTCATTTCTATAATCTTAATGTGAGCAAAACTTATCTCACCAGGCCAGGTCTTCATTTCGTCTTGATCAAGGCTCAGGTGAGCAGCTCTATACTGGTGAAACTTCTGGAACAGCAAGGACAGTGGCAATAAGTCAGCTTTTCATGAAGAGGAAATCCATCAATCATAAGGGATGGCTAATTCTTGTATGCTCTTTACATAACTTACAGAACATCCTCTCTGACGAGGCTTGTCTGATGTTAACTTGGGTTGCTCTATTTTGCACTGATTCTGAAATACTCAATACAATTATCTAGGTTCTTAGTCCATAGTTCTATTGTAGGCTCTTTATACATTATGACTATGCAAAGTACTTCATTAGAATTGTAATTCTACCAAGCCATTCTACCAAGAAGAATTTATTTTCACCTTGACCAAACTGAGTAAATGTAGACACATTGGGCTTCTTCACCCTAATTCCTGAGATAGTTCTTTTTTTCCTTTTATTATAGAGAACAAGTATTCCCTGACACATTTTTAAAATGATAAAGCAGATCTGTTAAAGGGAAAACTATTTGAAATTATAGACCCTAGACCACTACCCTGGGCATCACCTGAGAGCTACTTAGCACAGCTGGATCTCAAGTCCCAGCTTCAATGTGATGACTCTGATTCTGTCTCATAAATACACTGAGCTTGAAAAGTACTGTATCAAACTATTGGGGAAAAGTGGCTTGTCAGAGCACCATTTTCTGTTCTTAAGTTCTGATTAATTAAGGTACAGTTGACAAAAGGGTGGTTAGACAAGTCTTGGGCACAATACCATAAAATCCATTGTTTCAACGGTAAAGAGAAATTGGACTCAACTCTAATCATATTTTTTTAAAAAGAATTTAAAGCCAAGAAGTAGGATGGGGCAATTTCAATGGATGAAGAATGTTAGAAGAAATAATAGGATAAAGAGAAAAGTCTGAGTAAACCAACCATGGTGGTTTGAATTAAATATTCTCCATAAACTCATGTGTCCTGAATGCTTGGATTCTAGCTGATGGCAATTTAGGAATTAGAGCCTTGCTGAAGTTGTGTTGTTAGGGGCAGGCTTATGGGTGTTATAGCCAGGTTCCCCTTGCCAGTGTTTGCACACTCTCTTGCTGCTGTTGTCCAGCAGATGTTGGCCAGAAGGTGATATCCGACTTCTGCTCATGCCATAGTTTTACCTGCCATCATGGAGCTTCCCCTCAAGTCTGTAAGTCAAAATAAACCCTTTCCTCCCACAAGATGCTTTTGGTTGGTGCTTTGTATCAGCAATGCAAAGATGCCTGTGACACCAACCCACCAGGATGTTACTGACGGCAGGTCAGGAGGAGTAGACATCTCCTGTGGCATGTGGTAAATAAGAAATCAGGGAAATAGGGGAACTGGAGACATCAACACATTATTCCCTTATTAAGTGTATCTAATTATGGATAATAAAAAATGCAAAAAAAGAAATAAGATAACAAGGGTTATCAAAATTAAAGATGGCTAAACTCACTTGCCAGGATTTTTGCTAAAATTAGACAAAGATGAAAGTGCAAAAGTTGAAACCTATCTGAGAAGGAGTTCAGGAAACCTGAATAAAGTTGATCAATGGGTAAATTCTCCTCAGTCTCCTTACCTCTTATAGTCTGAGTTCCTGAAATTTCTAAAATGGGAGAGAGACTATTATAACAGTTCGCTCTGTTGTCTCCCTGATGCTGGTTACAATGCTTTGAGCCACAGTGCATTTTAAAATAAGCACGTCTGAGCATATCATGTCTAAGGAATGCTCTTCAGTGGTCTCCACATCATCCGATGATCCACACTCCTCAGCGAGCTGGGTGAGGGCTTTGCTGGTCAGGACTCTGCCTTAATGTCATCTTGCATAATTTCACATCACCTTCCTTATCCTTTCTGCATAAACTCTGAAACAAAGTATAAACTCTCTTAGGCCTCAATACTTTCACTTAGAATTCTCAAAAACTCCTAGCTTAAGCACTACTCATCACTAAGTCTCACCTCTCCAAGCTCTGTGGACCTGTTGTTCTCTGTATACTTCAGGAAAATTCAACTTTTCTGCATTTCAATTGTACTTTATATACACATTTATCATAACATGCATTCTGCATAACTGTCATTGACCCAGATTATAAACACCATGAGAACAAGGAAAAGCACTTTTTACACTTTAACTCTCACTTTCTGAGAAGAAAACTTGATACTCAGTTAATTATTACAGATTGGCTGAAAAAAAAGATGTATTCACATAGGAATTCATCAGGTTGAAGACAATGCATTTTCAGAGACTGGGAAATGGAAATTGAAGTACTGGGTTTTCAGTAAAAAAAAATACACCAAACAAGTATATATTCACCACACAAAGTGAACTCTATGTTGAATGCTGGGTGATCATATGAATTCATTCAATACATATATATTTTGCATTTATTCCATGTCTACACTAGGCATTTGGGAAATAATACTGGAAGTTATAATCCTTAACCAAAACTGGCTACATGGCACTGAATCCAAGAGTTCACTAATTATTCTGTGGCCAACTGTGCTGTAATTAATCTGAACTTACTAGAAGAGATAAGGTCACTTTTAATCCATTTATCTTTCCATAGTTTAATATTGTGCTTCCCAATGTATTTAAGAACAGACTCAATGTATTTAAGAAACCAGAGTCTGATTCATTAGATGAGAAACACCACTAGAAACCCTGCTTTGCGTACCAGCTCTTGGGTATTTTAACTCAGGATACTGGCCCATGGGCCACAGTTTTATCAGCAAGGGCTTAAGTTTCAAGGCAAGTCCTGACACTTCGTAGCCACAACTGCTCTTTTCTCATCAAGGCTCCAGGGGACCCTATGGCATCTTTCTGGTTCATGGTTACATGTGAGGTAATGATACTAACAGCCTAGCAGCTAGTAGCAATACTTGCAAATGGTAAAACCTTTGTCTACCTATGAACAAAGGTCAGGGAGCAAAGAGGAAAAATGTCCTTGGCTGATATTGAATGTCTTTCAGAAAGTTACTGTGGTGGTCTAAATGTAAAATGTCCCGCTTTAGTCTCAGCATTTCTGACTAAGCTTCCTACATGGTCCCAGCTGGGGGGAATCTTGTTGATGGACGTGTACTGCTGGGGGTGGACCTTGGTGTTGACTAGCCCACTGGATGTTCAGAGTTAACTAACTCTGGCTGCTCGCTGTTACTATTGTGGATGTGATGCTTGTGAGCTGCCACGCTTTCTCCACCAGGATGAAACTTCCCCTGGAAACTGTAAGCTTGAAGTAGACACTTCCCTCACATAAGCTGCTTTTGCTCAGGTGTTTTGCTCCAGCAATGAGAACATGACAGCTTCCATTTCAATGGCATCCCTCTGGAAGGTGGCCTAGGGGATGGAGGAACGAGGATTTCTGGATAGCAGCAAACTTACTTTTGAAGAAAGCATGTCTATGATCACTCTCTGTAGGACAGTTTTATTTATATTCCTTTGTATTTATCACAACGCTTAAGAGAGTGCTCCTGAAATGGATTAAATATATATGGAATAAGTAAATCAATGACTGATAGCCTTGATCTTATGAGATAATTGGAAGTTTAAGTCACTTGTCTATCCTGTTACCCGTGGAAGAAATTATAGGCTTTCTTGAAATGTTATTTTTAAGCTTGAATTCCAGCAGCTTGTTTAAGATTTTAAAAAATCAAAAAGAGTACACATCATCTAAGTGCCTTATGACTGAGTGGGATGGATGGCATTTAACCATGTGGACTTTGTGCTCTGAGCCAGCTGTCTGCCACCGTCCAGAGGAAGTTTAACATTAAATGATGGTGAGGGTATGGATTTGGAGAAGTTCTGCATTTATGTCTCATATGGTTGTTGCCTGAATAGAACTCTACATTTTTCTCCTTTTTTCATGTCTCATTTTTAATCATTCTAAACACTTTTATTCCATTCTATAAAAATGAGATGCTTACCTTACACCTTTGTGAAATTACTGCTAATCTTTCTCTAATGTTTGCATTATCCCATTTAAACTGTTCCCCTGTGGTTTTACAATTTCTTCTGCTCGCTAATCCAATGGGAAGAATATGTGCAAAAAGGAAACTACTGAGGAACAAACAGATTTTCTTGTGAATCATCATTATAAGCCTTGTCAGCAGCATTAGAGGTTCCCAAACTGTTATTTAAGAATCAAATAAATCTGTAGATGGAGTATCCATGCCAAAGGGCTTGAAATTCATCCAAGTGGTGATATAAGCACAACACAGGATAAAAGATGCTTTTATGTCCCTGGCTCATGATTTTTTTCTTGCACCTAACCTATCATGATTGACAGGAAAACAGTCTTAAAACTTGACAATGATGAAAAATAATTAGTAACACAGAGAATGCATATGACTTCCTTATACCTGTAGATATCTTTCTTCTTAGCCAAATTTATTCAGTTAAATAAGAGCTGCATATCTCCTTGCAATTGTTACCTGAGTAAACAAATCAATTATTACTGCTAAATATCTTCATTCAGTACAGAATCCAATCAGTTACCTGTATATTTATTATATATATATATAGGCTTGGGCTAATGTAAATTAAATGTCTAGATATTCTATCATGGGCCATCACTCATGGGGTGTCATACTTTGCATATTATACCGGTTAAGTTATTTGGGGCAGTGTTTTCTCCAATCTCCTGAGATTATAAAGCTATTATAATCATATAAACATAATCATGCCATTTGTTTTTTATAAAGAACTTCTGCAGTTTGTGTAAAGATAAGAGTGGAGAGGTATATGCTAACCTCATGTAGAGGATAAGCCAAAGTATTATCTGGTGACAGTTTGGCAGTGGGAGGGGGACAATGTGGCTGGAAAGAAACTAGAATGTGAATGCTGGCTGGACATACATCTCTCCTGAACATTTTATTCCTACCTTTATTTTGCTTTGATAGTCAAGAGAAGATAAAAGATGTGGAATACTGTATTAATTACCTTCTTGTGGCTGGGACAAAACACTGGACCAGAAGCAGTTTATGGGAAGAAAGGATTTATTCAGGCTTAAAGTTCCAAGAGGAAGTTTCATTATGGCAGGGAAAGCATGGCAAAGCAGACGGGTATCCATCGTGTCACATAAGCTGTGAGAAAGCAGTTAGAGGGAGCTAGCCTGGCATTCTATATCCACAGCAGCAGGAAGGTAGCTGGCTTGGAGCTGGACTATGTTATGCCAAAAACCACTCCCAGAAATATCCATGCTCAAGCAAATTTCCATTTCCCAAATGCCCCACATCTTTTCCAAATGGCCACTAACTGGGGACCGAGTATTCAAAATGCATGAGCTTATCTGAGAAATTGCATTTAAACCATCACAACTAGGGGTGTAGTTCAGTAACACCATGCCTGCCTAGAATGGTCAAGGCCCTAAGTTCTCCAGTACTTCCAAAAATCATCTTTAAAAAATGAAGGTCAGTGGGCTGGGAAATGACTCACAGGTAAGGGTACTTGCTGTGCAAAGATGAGTGCCTGAGAGGGATTCTCCCTTAGTTTGATTACCCAGCACCTACATGAATAGCTGGATGTGGACATGCATGCCTGTAACCCCAGTCCTGTAGGGAGTGGGAACTGGAGACGCACCCGGAGCTCATTCATAAGTGAGTGCGACAAAAAAGAAAATGAAATGGAAAAAGAAAAACAATACCAGAGAGATCCAGGTTCAGTGAGGGATGCCTTCTGTCTTAAGGAAATGCCAGCATGAGTGATAGAGGACAGCTGACATTCTTCTCTGGCCTCCACATGTGCCCCCCACAGACATGCATACACCACATATCATACCACACATACAAAAAAATCATGAAAAGTAAAAACATAAAAGAAGCTGAGGAGACCAAAGGCACCAATACTAAATCCAGAAATAAAACCTTTCTCTTCTCTATCAGTTGTTGGGACCTAAGCCGTCATCTGTTATGTCAGTAACATAGTTTATAATAAAGTTCTCTGTGGTCTCTCGTTTCCCTTAGAAAGTTTATAAGTCAAGACACTAAATATAATGTTCTCTGTACTTAGTATTCAAACTCTCACCAAAATAGTCCAGAAAACTTGGCTTACCACTTTGGAAGGTGTCTTTAGTTCTAAATACTCTTTTTTTTTCTAGCACACAAGTTCTAAAAGACCATATCCACATGGTTAGATTCATCTCAGAAACTTTACCCCACTCCTGGTACCAAAACTGTTGTAGACAGCTCACACTGCTGGGATGAACCTCCAATCCAGGAAGTTTATGGGAGGAAGAAGGGATTTAGTGGAAACTTACAGAGAGAGAGAGAGAGAGAGAGAGAGAGAGAGAGAGAGAGAGAGAGAGAGAGAACCACCAGCAACTCCAGAATCAAATAAGTACACTCAGCCAAACCACAAGAACTCCAGACTGAATTTAGACTATTCTTTGCATACTTATAACTGGAAATCCAGGTTCAACCCCCCCTCCCCCCGTAAAAAACACCTTAGAGCTGGATCTTCGGATCTGCCTAAGGAAATACCTCCTCTAGCCAGGCAGTTGAAATAAAGCCTTTAGTAAATTTCTTTGAATCCATTTGGGGACATCCATTTAAACTACCCCAAGTCACTCCATGCTACTACAGTCCTGATTTCTCCTTTGTAGTTTGAGGAGGGTTAACTATAGTGTTACCACACTGTAGCAGAAACATGAAGGGACAAAACCTTTTCTTTAGCAAAGAGTTAAAAAGTTCATTGCTGACATAAACATGAAAAATAGGAATATAGTTTAATAGTTGGGAGAGAAGAGAAACAAGGATATGGGGAAATGGGTGTGCTTGTGATTGGTCATGCTGATCCAGAACTAATTTCAGATTCTCACCTGTTATTGTGCTTTGCCAGGAACTGTTTACTGGTTAGAGAATATTTTACTAGAAATGAAATAGCCCCCTCTGACTTATAACTATAATATAGGAAAATTAGGGAATGGGGCACTTTCTGGTAACTTAGATGTCTTAATCTAATTTTATACCTGATGTTGACTCAAAATCTTAGCCAATGATGTTATACTTTTGATATCTGCTTGTTTAATAATAAGAGGTGGTCTTCGTGGTTTTCACCTTTATAAACCCTTGCAGAAGGCAGTCTGGCATTTCTCCTTGCTCAGATTTCTGACAAGGACAGTCACTGGCCAGCTTAATCAAGACTCTCCTTTTAAACTTTATTGGGTGGTCATGCCTCAAATTTTTACCTCTGCCTCAGTTTACACACAACAGTTTACCCATCTAGGGTCTTTGCAGTGATGTCATTCTACTTTTAAGTTCAAGTGTGGGTGAGAAAAAAAGAATATTTCCCATCTTCATCTAGTTCCCTCATGAGAAGTCACAGAAAAGCATAAAATATATTATACCATGACTCTTGTCAGTTATACCTCACACTTGACTACCATCATAAGAAAATTGATCCATACAGGAAATACACCATGGATAATTTTTTTCTTCATTGTATATTCAGTAGTATGCTCATGTAGACTAAAGTCTCTTTTATCTCAGATGTTCCTAATTCTGGTGTTCTGTTTGAAACTACAATAGCATTGGCATCAACTCTCACACTCTCTTTGTAGTATGGCAAAATTCCTTCATGTTAAAAGCAGTGAACTATTGCTAGCACTATCAAATCAGCTGGAGTAACTCAGGAGAGAAAGTGTGGGGAGGTCTTGTGGCCTCAGGGAGACAGTGTGTACAGAGGGTTAAAATCAAGGAAATTGAGCTCCCTCAGAGTGTCATCTTTGGGGTCTCATGGTATGTAAGCCCTCACCCATGTGGCTTAGGGAGGAGCATCCCATAAGGGTAACCTGGACATAGTGAGTCCCACTGAAGTGCTGCTCTTTGGTCTCCTTACTGCTGGACAGAAACAAGGAGCTCTGTGAAATCTATGAAGAAGTTATCATCCATGAGGAGATGCAACTTCTTGGTGCAGTGGTTGTTCTAGAGTACCCATGCTTTGTAAGTAAGCCCTCATCCTGTGGCTGAGGGAGGAGAATCCGAGGAGCTATCTTGACACAGGGAGCCTCGTTGAAACAGGTGATTTCAGGGCTCAACATTCCTGTAAATAACCTCTCACTATGCTAAGTTACTCCAATAAACTCATTGCTCACCAAACTTATATTGGTGCAATCATACTTTGGTCTGTCATCTGAGCCCTATCTGAGGTGAAGACATGTGTTCGAGTCTCCCCAGGGAAAAATGTTTCCCATGACACCTCTGCTCTTATCTTTACTGAAATCTTATAGACAATAGGTTTTTTATGATTTACACCTCATTATAAAAATCAAATTTCTTGTCTGTCAGAAAGCAATTGAGTTCAGCAAACTGGGATCTAGTTCTTTGACAAACTGATGGCACATCAGCCTGGAGGTGTAATTCCCAAAGAAGAACATTGGAATTTTAGAAACCACCTACATCCATTCATGAATAAGAAATGAAGGCACTTAAAAGTAATTTTCAAGGCATACTGAAAAAATCTAAGTATTTCAATTAAAGAATTGATTTATGATTAACAGTATCAAAATTCACCAGGACACGTTTCCCTCTAACACTATGAATTAATGTCACTTTTATTGGGGAAAAAACGTTGATTTAAAAAATTAAATATAATCATATAATTTTCAGAAAATGTAATATTTTCTTAAAGCTACATTATTAATCATAATAGCATTAGGAACTTTTGCTCCCTAACCTTCAATCTGCTCATTTGACTAGGTGAAGAAGACATATGTACATAGCATGTAACATTTATTTTTAAATAATTAGGAATAAAATTTCCTAACTTATTTACATAAACTTATTTCATTGGGAAAGACTTAAAAATTAGAAATATGGAAAGAAATAATTTCCTTTGCATTAACTAGTTATTAATGGAGCTGGTTTTTAAAAAGAATCAATTCATTTTTTTTCTTTTTCCACTTCCCATATCTTCTCCAGCAACTTCTAACACACTGTTTTCACATATACCAGAAGAAACGTATGCAAAGATTTAATGTGTACTAATGTATACATGTATGTATGCATGCATTTATGTATGTATGTAAGTATGTATGTATGTATGCATGTATGTATGTACGTCTCTTGCTCTTTGGTGAGAAGGTGTGGAGTGTCCAACACTGGAGATTTTCAAGAAGGGAATAAAATCTGTTTTTTGTAATTCCAATGTTTTCCTCGGGAGCCTTGGTGGGATGATACCTTAGAGTCAGTCTTTATCAGTATCTGACCAGTGAGCATGTTTCCAGTTACCCTGTACTCTCATGATACTGTTGGACAATAGAACTAAATAGTGCCCCTGAGTCCTCAAAAAAATTAATTAAGACCCCGCAAGTCCAAATTACTGGCAGGGAATGATATAGGTAGTGTGGAATAGATTCTATTAACATATAGTTAATTATCAAGAAAATGCTTTACATAAAGACTTAAATGTTTTCTCAGTCTCTTCTCCACAGACATGAAAAATAACTATTAAGTGTAATCCTCATAAAATATGCAATAAATTTTAAAGTAGGTAACAAGACTTCCCTTGGTCTTTATACATTAGACTTCTTCCATTTATTTCATCATTACCATTGCTGTCTTCAACATCTCAGTTTATCCATATCTTTATCAATATGACAACCAATATTTATCTAATCAATAACTATAGTACAGCTAAAAAATTCTCCCTAAGATTTATATATTTTAAATAAGACCATAATGTCACGAAAAGACTACACCAATGTAATGACAAACACTCTAACCAGTTAAAGCAGTAGCTTACATTTCTCTTATTTATAAACCAAGGATCTGTTTAAAAATGATCTTGGTAACAGAGTACTTTTCTAACTACAGGAAGAAAAGGAAAGTCAAGCAACATTATTAGATAAGCTACTAGGACAGAGGAGTTTAAGAGCATATATAGAAGTCTCCCACTTCAGAGAGAAATATAAGTGCTCATCATATTAGGTTTTCCATCAGAAACTGGATGTCTTTGGAGAATATTGAATATAAGAGCAAAAATTGCAGCAATATAATGTTCTCTGTGTGATACTTCTATAATAGTTTTACTAATTTTAACAATATTACCATTTGGACTTCTTGGAAAATGACACTATCGTAATAGAAATAAGAAAAAAAAGGCATGTATTCCCTCCCATGGAGCAGGCCTCCAGTCTAATTAGACAGCAATTGGTTTCCCCCACAATAGGCGTGCCACTATGTGCATCATTTGGCTCATTTGGCCAGGCTGGCCCTTCTTAAGGCTTGCAAGGTCCACTGCTGTTCATCACCATTGATGGAGGGAACACATGCCTGGTACTGGAGACCTAGTAAAAAGCCTGTGGTGGGGGAGGTGATGAGCCCCAGGGGAGTAACACTGTTGTCTGGCGAAATGCATATATTATGCCAACCAAAGTGCCTTACAAGAACTTAAAAAAACAAGTATACCCAAATAATAATACTTCTCTCACTCTTGGCTTGAGAAGCTTCTCTTTTTCAGATGGCAGGAACCACTGGGTTAATGCAAAAGACACCATAGTGCTGAGAAGAAGTGACAGTGGAGTGTTCAACACAGGGTCTATTGTGGAAGAGGTGGTGGAAAGACTGTAAGAGTCAAAGGAAGGGTAGGACTGTTATAATGCAAACTTTGACACAAAATAGCTTTGATATTCATGATTTTGCAGTCCCTGATAATACCTACACATAATGAGAGGAAAAGACGATGACACCGAAACAAAACAGAGACTGATTGAGAGGGGGAAGAGATATGAGGGAGAGTGGGGAGGAGGACTCATAATGGTTTATTATTATGGAAGCTATCAATAAAATTTTTTTTAAATAAGAAAAATATAATAGTCTTTTTTTCTCCTTATCCCATTCTTAAGACCTCTTTGGCCTCTTCTCATGGGTCCTCCTCCTTCAAGTTTTGTTTTAGAAGAGTTCTGGGTGAGCTTAGAACTCCCCAAAGATCCACCAACCCATCAAACCAGTGGCTTTCAAGTTCTTAGCTATTACTAGCAAAGAATTGAAAAACTCAGAGAGAGAGAAGGGTAAATTTAAAAAGATTAAAGGAGTGTTGAAGTTGCAAGGTGAGGGCATAGGAACTCCCAAGCCAAGAGGAGTTCCCCTTCCTAGAGTGAGGAAAACAGAAAAATCATGTGTAGACTTAAACCAGGTCTTTTATGAATTAAGCATCTAGTTAAAATTAACCTGATTGTTAAGTTCAAATATGTTTAATTATTCTTTTTTAATAAGTAGAAATTTTGTATGTACAATTCATTTGTTGGTACCACCATTTCCTTCCTCCCTGCCCCCATTCCACTGGGGGCCTTCCTCAGTGCCATTGCTGGAATGTTCCATAGGTTGGAGGGCTCTGAGTTGTGTAAGCAGCAATTAATGGGGGGGGGGGGAATGCCTCTGAATATTCCCCCCATCATGGCTCTTATAGTCTTTCCACACTCTCTTCTGCAAAATTTCCTGAGCCATGGTGGGTGAGTTTTAAGTCAGCTTTAGTATTGAGCACTTAGCAACCTCTGGATTTCTGCTTTGGAAAATTTTGAGTATCCTCAGTGTGTGTTTCCATCATCCTGGTGCAGGTTGTTGGGCTCCCCGTGGAAGCAGCACTACACTTCCTTTGAGGTTTCTAGCTGATGTGTGAGGGGTGGTTCATCTCCTGCCAGAGTCAAGCTATCATGTCTGGTTTTGTTGGTGGAAGTGGGTTGGCCCTGGTTCTCACTGCCTTCTGAAAAAATACAAACAGATTCTCCATTGGAGAGTGAGATCAGCATAGGTTAAATGAAACAAGCTTTGTTAAATTGGTGAGATTATGGTGACTGTAGCCTCTCTTTAGGCCCATGCTTAGTGGAAGCCTCCTCTTGGAGTCAAGATTCTTGGGTCTCCATAGGAATTTGGCTTGAATCCCAGTTCCAGCTAAGGGTTCTGAGACACTAAGCAGATCTCTTAGCCAATCGGAGAGCCCTTTACTACCCAACTAGATTGAGTGCCACTCTTGCACAGGTATATATATATTTTGTCATGCTGGTCTCAGAGAAAGTGACCCCTGCTTTCTCCCAACATTGTTGTCCGATTTCCCCTAGCAGCTCATGTTGCACTTTCCTGCAGTATATGGGTTAACCATCTGGGAACTGGCTTCCTTCCAGATTCCAGCTGGGTCTCTCAATATTATGTGTGGACAGCCTGTGGTATCTTCAGCAATAGGGTATTATCTTTGATTTCTGTGAGTAATCAAGTTCTTTGACAAAAGTCTTGTTTTGGGGACTTCATAGTTCTCTCCAATCAGCAGCTCTATGTGGGTAGAAGCCAATATCTGGTACTGGGACTTATAAGCCAGAGCCAATTGTATTAGGGTTAGGTTTCATCCCACCCTCTTCAGGGCCCTTCTTACCAGACAATACCTCCATATTCTTTGGAGGATCAAAGAAAACACTCTTATTTATGCTGTTCCACGTGACTCGGAACATCTAATCACCTCCTCAGCAAAATGCAAACTTCTAAAGTTTGGTTTGCACTGCAATATGCCATGGCCAGTGAACTTCAAGTGTGCAGAGCACTTTTCAAATCAGGGTGTGTCCTGGTTCAGTCTTTAGAACTGACTAGGCCAAGTCTGCTTCAACATGGCAGAAAAAGCACATCATTAGAGGAAGCTGGCTCACATCATCACCTATCAACACTCAGGTAGCACAATGAGCTGAGCTATGAACATCCAAAGGGCAGGACTAATAAACTTCAAGGTCTGCTCCCAGTGACAGGACAGTGCCGCCTCCCAAACTGTCACCAGCTAGGGACCCAGCATTCAAAATATGCGTGGCAATGGAGGACATTTTACATTGAAATCACAATGACCATCTCTGGGTGATACTGACTGAGAAGGTGCAGGCAGAAATGGTCCTTTTCTTGTCCACATCTGTGCTCATCTCTGGAGTTCTTAGAAATGACCATCAGGTCCTTCTACTTCCCCGGACGATCTTGAGGAATGAAAAATTGGTGAGTGGTTGTTCAAACTCAGAAAGAAGCCTTCAGAAAAAGGAATTAGGATGACCATGAGATCCATATCATATAATCCCTCCTGGAAAGCAGGTCGCTGCCTTGACCACTGTCTCGTCTAAACTCCTGTGTGCCGTCATCGAGTCCAGTCATCATGCTTCGAGGTCAGAAGAGTAGAGGATGCCCCTGTGGCAAGCATCAATGGGTAAGTGGTGAGTCACCATCTCCAGGATGCTCAGTCCACCAGCGCAGAGCAGGAAGCAGCAGCTCCTCCTGCTGGCCACGAGCCGAGGAGCTCAGGTCTCTCCCAGGCAGCAGCCTTCACTCAGCTAGCTCACAGAGGGTCTCCCACCAAGAAGATAAGCATGGTTCTGT
Organism: Zapus hudsonius; assembly: GCA_004024765.1. Lineage (NCBI taxonomy): Eukaryota > Metazoa > Chordata > Mammalia > Rodentia > Dipodidae > Zapus > Zapus hudsonius. The sequence continues at coordinate 26,063 of PVHP010002538.1, forward strand.
GCTTCTGAAGAAGTATAAGGTGCCCCTAAGGCAGGCAGATGCGCTGAAGGTGGTCAGCAGGAAGTCCATGCGGCATTCCCAGACTTTCCAAGGAGCTTATCCTGGCAGCTAGACCTGGTCTATGGCCTGGACTTCAAGCAAGCCAGTGCCAAGAGCATTTCTTGTCATCAGCAAGGTGGGCTTTGCCACTGGGGAAAAGCTGAGTGGCAGGAAAAGTTGCCAAAAAAGGGTCACCTGGGCTGGAGAGATGTCTCTCCTGGTGTGATCTTCATGAAGGACAAGTGTGCCACTGAGGAAGAGGTTCAAGAATTTTTAAATGTGCTAGAGGCACATGCTGGGAAGAGGCACTTAATGCTTGGGGGAGCCTCAGAAGTTCTTCATAAAAGATTTTTGTCCTGCATAATTAACTAGGTGCTGGCCAGGCAATGTTCTTCCATGCTGTAACTTCTGGGATTTTCATCTTGTTTCAACATGAGCTCTGGGACCCCACAGGAACTTATAGGTGAGATCAAGGCTTGAACCCCTAGCGTCTTCTCCAATCTGTATGGGGATCCTGGGGAAAAGTCACAGAGAGCAGGAAGGCAGCTGTAGTTGGGGCTGGCTGGAGTCCCTGCTAATGCAGGTCCACTAACTACTCCCACATCTAGCTGGGCCTGAGGCAGTTTCCACTCTGTGCTTATTGAGAAGTCCGGGTTCTCGTATTGCTGTTTCTCTAAATGAAAAGTAATTTGCTTCATATCTCTCATGACTAGAACATTCACTGCTATTTGTGATGCCCAACGCTAAGAGTTTTGTTATTTTAAATCAAATTAGAAAACCACCACTTGGTTCTTCCTGAAGGATGCGGTAACCACTGCATTAGGGGTGGATTCTCCTGGAAATGTGATATAATAACTCAAAAGAAAAGCAGTTCATGCTTTCAAGCAGGAGTCTTTAACGGAGTCAGCTCCCCAGCCCTGTCCTGAGTTTTTGCCCGCCTGCTTACTTTTGGCAGTTAACGAGTTTTCAATGTTAAGCGAAGTTGGGCTAAATGTATGAGAAAGTGAAATGTAAGAAATTAAGCATCCTATTTATACTTTAAAAAGAAAAGCCCAGTTTCTTCTTGGCCTGGATGGTAATTAGTCCTGTATTCTATAGTTCACCTAGGCATCTACTTCCCATCTTGCACAGCGTGTCATCTCCCATCTCAGAGAATAGTCAAGATGAAGGAGGATTGAAGAGCGGAAAGCGGAGGTTGTCAGCATCCCGCAGCGCAGCAGGGGCGTCGGTGGAGCCGCAGTCTGGGCCCCGGCCTCGGCCGTTAGAGAATGGCTGCCGAGGTGGACAAGCGACCGTCCTCCTCGGGTTCCTTCCCGCGAGGCTTCCTCACCACCGTTAACGGGGACGCAGCTGCTTCCGGTGATGTCACCACCGGAAATGCAGATGCAGTTGCTTCCTGTGGGACAACGTCACCAGGGGAAACTCGGATGCAGCTGCTTCCTGTGGGACACCGGAAACACCACCGGAAGCACGGATGCAGCCGCTTCCTGCAAGGTGATGTCACCACCGGAAGCTGAGTGCCAGCGGCCCTGAAGACAGGAAGGCTTTGGGGAGAGCTCTGGGAGGCGTCCACGTGGTCTCTGTGGGCTCCAGCCCGGCTCCCGCGTGCACTGCGGCCCCTCCAGGCCAGGAAGGGGTTTTCGGAAAGATCAGGAAGCTGCTCCTTGTCCCCATCTTGGATCAGACTGGAGCTCTAGACCTACGAGGGCAGGGCGGCCATGGACTTGGTACCTTGCCTCTGATGTGGATCGCCCACATATAATAACCTCCAGGTCCATCCATTTTCCTGAGCATGTCATTCGTCTTCATTACTGCATAAGATTTCCCCGCACACGGGTACCACGCTTCCCTTATCCATTCATCTACTGAATATACATGGCCGGAAGCAGAAGAGGGGGTCCTCGGGCTGTGTGGGGAGGGGGACGTGTGGGGAGGGGGACCGGTGTGAGCATGGCAGAGGGCAGGGGAAGGAAAAACCAATGTATGAAAGTGCCATTGTGAAGGATGTTACTTTGCATAGCAATTTAAAGTCTAATTTCGTGTGTGTAATACTGTCAAATGGAAGAGAGAATCTTCTAGACATACTTTCTCATTCAGTTGGCTGGATGTTCTTTTGCTGTCTTGTTCTTGCCATTCCCTAGAAAGCTGGGAATACTCGTCACCTGAAAAATGATGAAAAGTCCATGACAGAATTCTGTGCTATAAACCAGTGTTTGGGATCAAGACACCGCTACGAATTCATCAAATATCTATTTATTTTTCTATTGATGTGACTCAGGTATGTTCAAAGTTTCATACCACTATCTTATTGCAATCACTCAGCTTCCAAATGGGAGAGTTAATTTTAAAGTTTAATGCATCACTTAACACAGTTATTTAAAAAAAATAGTTTACCAGAAAATGACTTCACTGCACTTTGCAATTAGTGAATGAGAGAAAAGGAGTCTAGCCGGTGAAGATCATGAACAGATATGCCTATCCTTCCCCTTTCATGTTCCCTTCCCACTGTGATACAATCAAATCACTTCAGTGAATGAAGCATATTGTAAAGCAGTAATCTTAATAACCTCATAGATCTTTAACTCTTGAGCCCAGTACCTTTTCCAACCAAAAAAGACCTTGAGGAAAGTCATTAAACTTCAACATTTTTGTATATGATATTTATTTGCATGAAGACAATTTTCTTGGAGGACATCTTTTTGGTAGTCAAACAAGAGGGGAAATAAAAGTACTCCTGAGTCTATGAGGAGAGTAGCTCCAATGTTAGATGAAAAACTAATGTATTTTCCTTTATCATGGGACAACAATATGGAAAAAAAATCAAATGGTGTCAACTGATTTTTGAATTATTTTTATTTATTTATTTGCAAGCAGAAAGAGGTAGAGATAAGGATTGCAGAAAATAATGCCACTGTGCAGGACTTGAAGGATGCAGGAGTGGTGGTTTCCACCACATCGCCCTTTAACTCTCCTATTTGGCCTGTTCAGAAGACAGATGGATCCTGGAGAAAGACGGAAACTTAACCAAGTGGTGACTCCAATCACAGCTGCTGACCCAAGTGTAGTTTCTTTACTTGAGCAGATCAACACATCTGCTGGTACCTGGCATGCATGCAGCTATTGATCTTTAGAATGTTTTCTTCTCCATACCAGAAGCAAGTGTTCCACCTGAACACTTGACTATGCATCATTACTCTTCGGCCTGTGCTGCCCATTATGAGCCGGGAGTTGTCTAACTCACTAGGCCACTGTTCTATCAAGCCAGCTGCTTCAGGGTAGTGGATGGAGCACATGGTAGGATCATGAATTTCATGATCATGAGCCCACTGCTGTCCCTCCTTGGCTGTGAAGTGAATTCCTTGGTCTTAGGCAATGCTGTGTGGAATACCATGATGGCAGATAAGATACTCTGTAAGCCCATGGATGGTAGTTTTTGCAGCCTGGAGGGCTGGGGCAGGGTTCTCCAGTAGGCTGTGTATACTCTTAACCAGTGTCCTATATATGGTACTGTTTCTCCTATAGTCTGGATCCATGGGTCCAGGAATTAAGGGGTGGAAATGGGAATGGTACGTCTTATCATTACCACAAGTGACTCATTAGCCAAATTTTTGCTTCCTGTTCCCTCAACCTTGTGCTCTGCTGGCCTAGAAGTCTTGGTCCCAGAGCAGTGCTTTTGCCAGGAGGCACAAAGAGCATTACAGTGAACTGGAAGCTAAAAGTGCCCCTTGGTCACTTTGAACTCCTGATGCCCTTCAGTCAACAGGCCATGAAAAGAGTTACAGTGTTAGCAGGAGTGATTGACCCAGACTACCAGGGGGGAAATTGGACTAATTCTCCACAATGGAGGCAAGGAAGAGTATGTCTGGAGTGCAGGAGACGCTATAGGGAGCCTCTTGGTGTTACCATGCCCTGTTATCAAAGTCCATTGGAAACTACAACACCCCCAATCAAGGCAGTGTGATAAATGGCCAAGATCTATCAGGAATGAAAGTATGGGTCACCCCTCCAGGTAAAGAACCAAAACCTGCTGAGGGGACTGCTAAAGGTGGAAGAAATACAGAATGGGTAGTAGAAGAAGGTAGTCACAAATACCAACTAAGGCCATGTGACCAGTTAAAAAGATAAGAGCTGTAGTTGCCATGATTTTTTTTTTGTTTTTTGCCTTACTTTTCTAAGAATGTTTGTGTATATGTACACCAATATCTTTGTTTTTCCTCTATTTTTCTATTATGCAATTCATATTGAGATTATATCACTAGTTAACCATTGTTGGATTTATATTTAACTTATTAGATATTAGTGATTAAGCATTCCTTAAGGGTTGTATTGGGGTGATTATGCAGCTATAAGTGGGATAGTTATATCATGCTATATGGAATTATGATCTTGTTACTGTCTTCAGTTGGAAATTAAGTATGATGTAAAGAGATATGTTTTCATGTCAAGTTGACAAGGGGTGGATTTGTGATGGTTAGGTTTTGTTGTCAACTTGATCTTTTTAATTATCTTTGGTGGGTCTTTAATGTTCATCACGGATGGCTGGCCTCTCAGCAGGGAGCAGGATTTAAAGAAGCTCAAGTAAGCTGGAAATTAACATTCCTTCCTGGGAGGGCCGTGCAGGAAGAAATTGCCTAGACTCAGGAAGCCAACAAATCTGGTATAGGGTTGCAAGACCCCACCCTAAAATTATATAAAGGGGAAAGAAATCTCTGTCCCTCCCTGCCTGCCTGGATGCTGGTGCTTGTTTTGAATCTTTTTGGGGGGCATTGGAATGAAGCTTCCTCAGCCTGCCAGCCTGGACTGAAGTCTTTAGGTCTTCAGTGCTGGACTGGGACTGCTGAGGCATCCAGCCGAGTTGACTGAGCAGCAACTGGTTCATTGACTCTTGGGCTTGCAGACTGCTATTGTGAGACTGCTGTGAGCTAATCCAATAAATCCCCTTTTTATTTACTACAATTCATTCTGTTGGCTCTGTTCCTCCAAAGAACCCTAATAACAGTACTCAAATGAGAGGGGAAATAAAAGTGACCCTGAGCCTATGAGAAGAGTAGCCCCAGTGTTAGCTTAAAAAGCTAATTTGCCTTCATCCTGGGACAACAATGTGGAAAAAAATCAAATGATGCCACTTAGCTTTTTTTTTTAAAAAAATGCTACTTATTTATGAGAGAGAGAGAGGGAAAATGAGAGAAATAGGCAGACAGAGGAGAGGGAATGGTTGTTCAAGGCCCTCCAGCCATTGCAAATGAACTCCAGACATATATGCCCTCTTGTGCATCTGGCTTTATATGGGCACTGGAGAATTGAACTCTGGTCCTTCTGCATTGCAGGCAAATGCCTTAACTGCTAAGCCAGCTCTTCAACCCCACTTAGCTTTTAAAAAAATATTTTATTTATTTATTTATTACTCTTTAAAAATATTTTTATTTATCTATTAGAGAGAGAGAGAGAGAGAGAGATGCCAGGGCCTCCTGCCATTGCAAACAAACTCCAAACAAATGCACCAATTTGTGCATCTGGCTTTACATGGGTACTGGGGAATCAAACCAAAGCTGTCAGCTTTGCAAGAAAGTGCCTTAAACAAACACAAGGCCATCTCTCCAGCCCTTCTTTCATGACACAATTGTAAATATATCACTGGAGTTATGCTACGTAGATAGGTTCAACTTCCTTATTAATGGTCACAGACTTGGGACTCTATTTATATTTTTATTTATTTATTTTCAAGCAGAGAGAGATAGAGAAAAGAGAGAATGGGCATGCCATTGCCTCTAGCCACTGTAAATGAACTCTAGATGCATGCACCTCTTTGTACATCTGGCTTTACATGGGTACTGGGGAATAGAACTCTGTTCATTAGAATTTGCAGGCAGGTGCCACTGAGCCATCTCTCCAGCCCACTTAGCTGTTTTTGAGGGGAATACACATGTATGTATACATAGGGTAAAGAGAATGTAAAGCTACCTTTTGGAATTTAATGAAAGGGCCAAGAACATTGTTGGTAAAAGACTTCAATTCCATAGTATAATCAATGAGATATCTATATTTATATATCCGTTAAGATATATACATTTGATATAATACAACTGTCGAAAAAGTCTTTAAGGCAAAAAAGACACAATATTTTATCATGTACAAGTATCTGAATTCTTTTCAGATAATAAAGAAGCCAAGATATAATGGAATATACAAAGTCTTGGGGTAAAATATTGCTAAACAGGAATTCTATATCCATTGAAACAATTCTTTAAATATCAATAAGCTAAGACACTTCCAGAGAGAGAGAGAGATATTAAGTAACTGTGACTGCTGTTATAAGAAATACTAGACAAAGTCCTTTAGGCTAATATAAAAGTACACTATGATGGAGGTATTAAGGGTTAATATTTTCAAAATACATGCTCTTCAAATTTTTATGTCTTGAGATTTAGACATTATTAAATGTCTCTGATGATTTTAAAGTATACTTTAAAGTCACTTTTTCCACATGAAATTTTTTAAAGTATTACCTAGGGTGACTATTTAAATAAATATAAAACAATATGTATTTGGTGTTTTTAATACTATTTTTTCATTTGATTTAAAAGTAAATAACAATTGCAAAATTCTATTAGTATGCTTATAATTTATAAAGATATAATTTGTGAGACCATGATACTACAAATGTATCAAGGTATAATTTATTTAAGAATAATACAACAAATGCGGAGACATTCTATTATAGTCATCTTGCCATTGCTGGCACAAATCCCCCTACCAAAAGCAGCTTGTGGGAGGAAATGGTTTATTTTGGCTACAGACTTGAGAGGAAGCTCCATGATGGCAGGGGGAAAGATGTCATGATAAGAAGTTAGCCATCACCTTTGACACAGCATGTGGAATATGGCAGCATGACAGTGAGCAGAACTTTGGCAAGGGGGAGCTGGCTGTAACACCCCTAAGCCTACCCCCAGCAACACACCTTCTTCAGCAAGGCTCCAATTCCCAAATTGTCACCAGTTTCCAGCATGTAGAAAATGTGCCTAGCATTTAGAACACATGAGTTTATGGGGGACACCTAATTCAAACCACCACACATAAACAACCTAAGCATTTTATTATCAAAATTAATGGTTTTCTGATTTAAATGATCATAAACTGCTTTTTTTAATCTTCAGGGCAACCACTAAGAAAATAACATAAAATATATAGTAAAAGAAATGATGGATTTAAAATAGTATACTGAAATATTTAACACTAAATAAAATCATAATAAAAGAATAGAGAAGCAAGAAGGCCTAAGATATAGAAAACTGTTATCAAAATCATAGACACAAACCCTTCCTTAAAATAACTGTAATAAATGTCCATAATTTAATCATTCCTATTAAAAGGCTGAGAGACCAAGAAAAAAATTAATTCACCTATTTGCTGTCTACAAGGACACACATAGATTCAAAGACATGAAGAGATTGAAAAGGGATAGGAAAGAACCTGTCAGGACAACCAGCTCCAGGGTGATGGAGACAGACACCGAGGACACTGAAATCACATCAAAGCAGAAATTCACAAGTTGCTGAGTGCTCAATAATAAAGTAGACTTAAAACACACCCACCATATCCTGGGAATTTTGTGGAACAGGGGGCGGAAAGATTGGAAGAGCTGAGGTGGCATTGTACCCCCCCCACACACACACAATGACTGATTGCTGCTCTCACAACCCATAACCCATAACCCCATAGTGAATACCAGCAATCCCACTGAGGAGGGTCCTAAATGGTGGTACCAACACATAATGTGTCTATACAACTTTTCTACTTAATAAAAATAAATAACCTGTCATGAATTAACCAAAAAGAAGCTTCAGTTGCTAACTGATGTCAGAAAAAATTCAAATTTATTTAGGGTTTTTCCAAGGGAAATGAGAATCATGAGTTTGGATTCCTAACCCTCTCATTGCCTCACTTCTAGAACAGTAGCTTAGAGAACATAAAGGTGCATACACTGCAAAAATACAATAGAGTAGAAACAAGTGGAAAGATGCCTCTTATCCTCTGGTTCATGGATTGGACCCATGGTTCTGCTCTTTTCAATGCCTGTCACCCTGTATCAGTAAATACATACATAGAAATGCAGGTAATTATCTTTTGAATGGATATAAAATTGTCTGCACAGTGAAGTTCACCTTTGCACTTGTAGTTTGACAGCTGGGTTGATGAGTTAGATCCAAATAAAATAAGCCTTCAGTAAGATGCCCTCACATTACTACAATAAACTTCTCAGTGCCAGCAGTGGCCTTTGGAAAGACCAGAGTTTTAACAAATGGACCCAAAAAGATGTAGCTAGTCTTAATAGTATGAAGGCCACCAAAAGCCTAAAAGTGTCAAAAGATTAAGAAAAAAAGAAGCAAAAGTTTCCCATTTTCCTTAGACCATTGATAAAAAATAAAATTTAAAAAAAGATGAAAATACAGCAGACTTTCTACATTTAAGTCAGTTTTGGGATGCCCCCTGAGATACAGAACCAACAAGCACTACCATGAACATACAGTGAAATCCAGTGATTTCCCCAAATCCTTCAACTTCAAATCCTTATATAAAATCTGCTATAGATATGAAAGTTATGAATATCCCTGAGCTGGGCCCTCCATTGTTAATCAAGAGGAACCAGAGAGAACTGAATCTGAAGGATGAGCACAAATAAGTGTGACCTTCAAACAACCTGCTCAGTGTCATTCATAACTCATTGCCATTCTCATCACAAATACTAGTTTGAAAAGACTAATAGGAGTCCTTTTTTTCCTCAGGCCACATCTTCCCCACACACCCACCCAGATACATAGTGATATATTCTGTGACTAGAGTACACCAGCTTCATATTCTAGCAGCTTGGTGGTGGGCCAGGGAGGATGATGAGTTTGGAGCATCTTTCCCAACATTATTAATTTTCTTCCTTCAATTTGATACAATTCAATTCATCTCAGCAAGCATTTATTAGACCTCTGGCATAATATGAACAGTAGCACAGTGCCAAAAACCAGGAGGAAGTCTGGTGGCCAATCTCAGGCTCCTAAGGAGAGAATTGATGCTATAGAGGGGCCTTAGCACAAGGCATTGCCCTCCCTGACTCATTTCTGTCTTTTTAATTGTCATTCTCTTGTGCTTTCTTTCCTTCTTAAGGCATCTTCCTCAAAGAGACATTCAGAAATTCAAAGATTGATTCCCAACTAACATTTCTCTGGTGTTTTTCACTCTCCAGTCTAAACCACCTCTCCAAAACAGAATTCATCATCAAAAGTAGTCACTTGTTTTGCAAGGCCTAGAGAGCAAGCAGAACTTTCTAGATGGCAGCCCTTACTCTTCTGACAGACACAGAATCTCTCACACACACTGTCCTTCTCTGCTGCCAGCCAAAATGCACTACTGGTGATTTTCATCTATTTCTGTATGAAAACATGATAGAATGTGCCTCTTCCATGGCTTATTTCCATAGCTCCTATATTTAGAATATTAATGTTTATCACTTGGATGTCATTTAATGAATGTCAGCAGGGGGAAAGAGGTAGAATGTTCACATACAAAATCTATGTCATTAATTCAAATGAATTCTAACAACCAGCCTGTAAATTCACGTGGCCATATGGGGGCTGTTTTGGGGCAATGAAGCAGTTAATTTTGTTTTAAACACACAAGCTTGAATAAAATAGATCTTTTGACTTTGGTGAGAATTGAAATTAGAAAGCATGCAAGGCTTCAGATCAAAATGCTAAACTCTCCTCCCCTCCCTCCCCCACCCTATGTGGGGAGTGTATTGCCCTTAACAATGGCCCACTTCTTGAACTCCTTCCAGTTTCAGATATTTCCTATCTCTTTTAATACCTCATTGCTTCTGCATCAATTACAGACTGACCTAAAGCTGCTCTGGAAGTGGACGTGATATATAGCGAAACTCATTTAAATGAATTTCTGATGAAAGAATAAAACTGTTAAAGGAATAAATTTACTGCACACAAATTTATACAAATCCTGTATATACTGTGAAATCTCCTGAAATGAAAAACTGATGAAAGATTAAAATGTGAAATGAATGAAAATCCACCATACCAGTGAAATATAGTGATGATTTGACCTACTAAATGAATGGCCTAAATGAAGATATAAATTTGAAGTGCTCCAATGTATGTCAATTTAAAATGTGTGTTGAGCCAGCATAACATAAAAGTATGGCTCTGACTATTAAAGGAACACATTCTTGGTGGTAGTGGCCATTATTTAGAAACATCTGTGTTGATTCTTTGTATAATGAGAAGCAAAATATCTGGTTTTCATATAAGGTAATGTAATGTATTAGCCTTCCCCTCTTTCCCAAAGCTGTCTCTCTTTGATGTCTCCAGGTTCTTTGTCTCTTTGCAGATGGAAATATTAGGGTGGATAAGAATTAAGAATGTCCATGGTTAGGGAGGTGGCTCAGTAGTTAACTTGTGAGCACGTCTGATGGTCCGGGGTTCCATTTCCCAGTAGCCATGTAAAGCCAGATGCACAAAGTAGCACATGCATCTGGAGTTCACTTGCAGTGGTGAGAGGCACTATTTAGGAAGTTTCTGTTGCAATTCCTTTCCCTCAACAGGCATCTTCCCTAAACCTGAGCTTATACCTTGCTTACAGAATATATAAAATCCATTATAGAATAAAATTTTTCAATAAGACATGAGGAGTTACCCAATAAATACCTATTAGGAATTACTCCTTGTTGTACATTCAACCAGACACAGTTCATGGGAGGAAAGGGGTTTGTTTCCAGCTTACAGATCCAGGGGAAGTTTCATCAATGACAGAAGAAGCCATTTACTTCCATAGACCCAAGCAGAGTTAACTAACACCAGCAGACAACATGAACCCTGCCAGAGCTCTAACTGTTCTCTACACCTTTGGGCTGGACTCCCAAGATCCTCCCAAGTGACATGTCCTTGCAGCAGGAATCTTCCTTCCAGGGGCTGAAGTTGAAAACTCAATTTTAATAAAATTTCTGCGTAAACAGGGGCCATACACTTACATTACCACAGGCAAACTATCATGCTCTTCTTCCCATATAATCCCCAATTTAATGTTAAAAAATTTTTAAATGAAAATTCTATTGTCAAATACCAAGCAATTAAAATCAAACTAGTTTCTTGCCCAATAAAATTATAAGTATTTAGGGCACATATAAGAAATATTTTGTTGGTAAACAATTTAAGTCTTGATTACTTAAAAATAATAGTCCCTAATTAGGCACAACTGTAAGCCTTTGGTCATTGCCAGGAAAAAGTGCAATTGAACTACAGAAAATTTCCTAGCAGCTCTTTGACCTCTGCTCAGGTTATGATATTATGGTCATTTGCAATTGGAAGCCATGGCCAGGAAGAAATTATTATCCCCATGGGCCTTTCTGATGATGCCCAAATTTCTGGGTATATGGCCATGTGCATGTGATCATTAATTCAAATGGATACACTGACCATCAATATATCACTTGGTAAAGAGGTAAGAGGAGAGGGATTTCCATGCTAATCCAGTTCTGCCCATGTTGAACCCATTTCTAACATGGAAGAGAAAGTTGTTCCTAAGAGGTCATATTTATATCAATTCTAGATGTTGCTGAGTAGGGAGGGGGCTATCCCACACTTCAATGTGATTTCCAGGGTGGTTTGCCATGATCATAGGCATAGCTTGACATAAATGTCTTCGGGGTGGCAATGCTCCTTAAGGTCCTCTGGCCTGAAGGCCAGGTAGGTACTATTATAATTTGACACCTTCAGGTCAATTAGAAAACAATTTTTCATAGAAAACAATCTTTGCCATATTTGTAATTCTAAGAAAGCCTTCATAAGTGTTCAAAAATGTTTCCCCCAATTAAATTGAAATAATAAAAAGCAATTTTCTCTGGCTGAAGTAAAAGGACTTGGGCTTGGATACCCCCTGAGGATGCCATATTGAGTTTGCTTCTATTTCTTCATTCACTACAGAAAATTTATGGATTGCCTTTTGTGAGGTGCTAGGGATGGTGTACCTGTCCTCACAAGGCTTAGTAGACGCCCAACAGGCTCAAAAGCCATTTGTGAAGAAACACATAACAGAGCCCAGAGTAGGTGCAGAGCCCTAGTGGTAACCAAGGTGCAGTTTCAGTGTGAGGAAGAGCAGTGTGAAGGCAAAGAAGGTGCCGCTGTGTGGGGTGGGGGGGAAGCAGAGAATGGGAAGGAAGAAGTGATATCTCTCTGAAAACTGAAGAAGGAGTTGCACAGAGGAAGGGAGCTACACCATGCCAATTTAGTTCATTTTGAAACGAGTCTCTTTGAGAACAAGGGAGTCATAGCTCCTAAGTGGCATTAACTCAGGAACTCTCAACAATCAGCAAAGCTCTAATGAGCCAGGGACTTCCAGTTCTTTTCCTCATGAATTCAACAATGAATCTAATGGATAATGAAGGATGAGTTTAAAAGGAGAAACTTTATTATAGAGATAATACCAGCTTAGAGAAAAAGCTCACTGGATGGAGAGAGGAAGCGAATTTTGATGCATAGAAAAGCAGAGAGACTGTAAAGGAGGCTCTCACCCAGGCATCTTCTATGAGAGGAGACCTAGAGACAGTTACCCTATAGCCCTCTGGACAGGAGGCTTATATATGCTGCAGAACAAAGAAAAGTCCTTTGTGGATTGGAAGGAGAGCCCATTGTTCTGGACAGAGCCCTCAATTAGCCTGAGGTCTTTTCCTCCCTACCCGCTCTTAGGCATCACAGTGAATGAGAAAACACGGGTCAGCTTTGTTGCCTGAAATAATTTGTATTCTGAAATTTTTGTTATCTAGAGCTGCCAGTTGGTACCCCCATGTCTTCTTATGAGAGATGGGGTTCCTGTTCTGAGTCTTGATGGGAGGACATTTCTACAGCCTGTTCTCATGGGGTGCTATGAGTGGTGCTGGTATTTGTCAGGCATGTATATATCTTTTCTGTTTGTGTGGGTCTGTGACCCTGACTAACTCTTTGGGGACACCTGGTTGCCAATTCCTATCAATTTTACAGATCCAGTGTTCCAACGTTTGAATTATCTTTATTTCTTAGAAACGTTAATTAAAAATGATGCTTTAATTAACCATATGTATGGCATTTTTAAAAATAGCTAACAAGTATCCATAGTTTATGAATGCCTTCTGGGCATGGGCCTATCAATTAGAGTAGGTTTTATCCTGCTAAATAGTTATTGATATTATTAGTATGCCTACCGTTATCCAGGTTTAAAGAGTACTTATTAGGATCAGAATATAAAACAATTTTGAAGTTCTCAATTTAAATATAGTAGCAATATCTTTAATTATTGAATTAAAAAATAACTATACTCATTAAATTGTAATAAAAAGTAGGCACACAACTCATTGATATATTCATTAAAATTAGGATTTAACATCATACAATTTAAATTTAAAATGTAAAAATTAATTAGAACTATGAAGCATGATTTTAAAATATAGTGAAACATATATGTAATGAGAAATTAAATTAACATGAAAGGTAACTAAGTAAAACATAATTTTTGTATGTCAAAGACTTTTCTTCCCAGTTACTCTTTTTCAATTTCTAATTTAAATAAATTAGTAATTAGAAACTTGCCACCTCTCCAGTTCCACATTTCACAACAAACTGTCTTTTAGTAATTCCTCTGCTTATCTTTTAAATCATTTTTGTTTCTATCTTTTATATTTAATTACATTTAATTTCTTTCTCCAATAGGATGGCTTGTTACTGTATATAACATACTAGCAAAACTAAAATAGTAACAATATCGTTTATTCTTCTGCAAAGGAAAAACAAAACAAACATCCCTATGAAAATGTCATTTGTTGCTTGTGAAAGGTTCCAAAATCATCAGATTCCTTTAAAACAAACCGAACAGCTGTCAAGGTATTTGTCATCCAAGATAGCTCTTAGAAGTTTGGCAGAGATAACAATCCCAGTAGAAGAACTACCCAAAGTTTTCTGCAGGTTATTAACATGGAGTTAAGCTAGAATGAGGCTTGGAGAGAAGAGAGAGGGATCAAAGGGGGGAGAGTAGACCGGCAAGTGCAGGGACAGAATAGAGGAGGCGGAAATGTCCGCATGGGGACAGTGAACAGGGAAGGAAGAGGGGGGGATATACATAACTGATGAGGATATGAAGAAGCACTCTAGAAACCTACTTCTTTGTCATCTATTAAAAGATATTTGTTGGGGCGCTGACTAGATGGCTCAGTACTTAAAGCCTGATGGCCCAGGTTTGATTCCCCAGTACCCACATAAAGTCAGATGCACACAGTGGCACATGTATCTGGAGTTTGTTTTCAGGGGCAGGGGCCCTGGTGTACCCATAGTGTCTCTCTCTCTCTCTCTCTCTCTCTCTCTCTCTCTCTCTCTCTCTCTCTTTCTCTCTCTCATAAACAAACAAATATGTTAATGTTTTTAATGAGAGAAAGAGTTATTGGTCAGAACTATCCTACTGGGGTGAAAAAAGTTTTAGGTTGAAGCCATAGGCTGTACCAGTAAATCCCAGTGCTCCAGATGGGTCCTCTCCCACTGTGAGCTGTTGGTCAGGACAATGCAGGCCGTTCCCACCAGAACTCACCAGCTGTGGTCATGAGGCACTGAGAAAACTACTTGGAACTGATCTAGAAACCATCTCCCTGCTAGCTAGCTCTCAGAGTGCTATAAAGTGCTATATGAGCTGCTGGGGGAGAAAAGTCACCAACAATCTTAACAAGCAAAGGATCCTAAAACCTACAAAATCAACCAGCCAGGCAAGCTGTACCCAGAGGTGCAATAGTGATATGTTGTGGGGTGATCAACTACTCTCTGGCTAGACACAAGGCCCACTTAGTGGGCAGGGCTTCTGCCTGGTGCTGAGAACTGAGTTAAAAGTCTATGGCTTGAAAGGTGGTAGTCTTCAGAAGCTTCCAACTCTCCTTGGCTGAATTAAGACATTATGCCCATCAAAAAGCCTCCTAAATGTATATGTTTGAGCCCTTAAAGTAATGTTATTCTCACTTTTGGTTAGAGAAGCTATTTACAGATGGTGATGAATACCAGGAGACTCCAGAGTCGTGAATAGAATGAGAAGAAGGCAGGATCCAGGGCTTAGCTCTGGGCAGGTCATGTCTGTCACAGCCCCTGGGGCTCAGGAACATGGCAGAGGAAAGGGCAGAGTGAGTATCGGAGCTGCTCTCACTGCTAACCAGAGTAGCTTCTCTATGGTGAGGGCTTCGACAGTAGACATTGAGGACACTCAAAACTCAACACAGCAGAAAATAAGAGGCTGGTTCGAGCTCAACACATAATGAGACTTCCATCATCAGATTTGTTTCTCAAAAAGGAAACAGACAAAAGGCTCCTATTGGTGGAAAATTTAAGTACAGCAAGCATACTTTTTCATGAGTTAATAGTGGTGTTAATACATACCCCCAAATGCACATGTGAACACACACAAGTACACACACACACACAGACACATATACACACGCAGAGACAGAATCACATAGAGAGTGAATAAAATAAATTTATTGAGGGCTGGAGAGATGGTTCAGCGGTTAAGGCACTTGCCTCCAGTGCCTAAGGCCCTGGGTTCAATTCCCCAGGACCCACATAAGCCAGAACCACAAGGTGGTGGCCCTGGTGTACTCTCTCTCTCTCTCTCTCTCTCTCTCTCTCTCTTTCTCTCTCTCTCTCTCTGCTTGAAAATGAATAAATAAAATAAAAAAAAATAAATTTATTGAGTCAACATCATGAAATCCTAGAAAAATAATAAAATGATTCATTTTTTAGAAACTCACAGATTAAGAGAAGAAATTCAATAATTATTTATTTACCTTGCTCATCTAAACTTTACTTTTCCTATATGAACAATACCACTAAATAAAACAAACAAAAAATCAGGCAGTATTCCTCCTTCTTGATGTATTCAAGCCACCATATAAGAAACTAATTATGAATTGCAGTGTCATAACTTTGTAAACTTTCATGAATTAATATGACTAAATATTTCCCATCATATACCAATTTCTAGGACCTGCAAAAGAAAAAGGAATATGCTATATTACACCACAAAGTACCAATCAATCAAATCATAATCTGAAAAACCCTATGGATGAATAACCTGAGTGTTTTAAACAATTAAATTGCAAGATTAAGAATATGGAAGGAGGATGGAAGAGATAGCTCAGCAATTAAGGTGCTAGCCTGTGCTAGCCTGAAAAACCTAAAGACCCAAGTTTGATTCCCCGGTACCAATGTAAAGGCAGATGCATAAAAGGGACACATGCATCTGGACTTGCAAGGGTCCTGGGGCACCCATTCTCTCTCTGACTCTCTCTGACTCTCTCTCTTTCTCTCCTTCTCTCTCTCTCTCTCTCTCTCTTTCTCTCTCTCTCTCGCACGTGCACGTGCACGCGCACGCTGTCTGTCTCTGCTTCAATAAATAAAAATATTGAAAAAAAGAATATGGAAGGAAAACATATGAGTGAAATATATTTAAAATTGTGCCAGGTATGATGGTGGACACTGATAATCTCAGCACTTGGAGGTAGGTCAAGGTAGTCTTGGCAACTAGTGAATTCTAAGCCATCCTGACCTACATGAGATCTTGCCTAATAACACAGAGAGAGAGAGAGAGAGAGAGAGAGAGAGAGAGAGAGAGAGAGGGAGGGAGGGAGGGAGGGAGGGAGAGAGAGTCTTAAAATGTATCTTACCAATTGTATGATTTAAATTAATATTATTCCACACAAAATATTCAAGAATAAAAATATGTATCAAAACACCTCAAATGGCATGTCCCCTCCCCACCCCAGAGGTACTGACTGAGGCCTTCGTGACCCCACAGGGAATACCATAACTCCACTGAGGAGGTCCCGCAGGGGAATGGGAGCCAGGGCGGGAGCAAGGGGATAAAAAAGAGTATAATCTGTCATAATATATATAAAATAATATTTTTTAAAAACACCTCAATGTGGATTTTGTGCCTTGAATTTTTTAGATTACAACAAAAGGTTATACTTTGATTATTTTACAAGATCTATTTTAGGAACTTTGAACACTTGGATATTTTAAAAAGATAAGGATTTTAAGGATATTTAGTTTTTATGTGAGATGTCAAATATTGTGGCATATCAAATGAGTTATTGCCATTAAAGATTCAAAATAAAATTTATAGATGAAAAAAGAGAGTCTTTCATATTAAACTTCAGAGCAATAAAAGGAAGAAAAGAAAGAATGTGCAGGGACTTGATGGGCCTTGCTTGGTGTTCATTGAGGCACAATGACAGAACTTCATTAGACTATGCTATCCACTTGATAGATAATTAAAAGTCTCCAAGTTAAAGAATAAACTTTCAGAGGGGGCATAAACATGACTTTTGTCAGACTATTAAAAGAACCGAGGTTAAAGTTTGTTTTTAATTTGTTAGTTAATGAGGAAACGAATAAGATGCTATGGGTAACTCAAGGGACATCAGTGAAATAACCTTTCAAAGCTTTTACTGATGCTGAAATGAATTTAGAAGGCTAGTGTGTCTAGGAAGAGTGTGGTGGCAGGAAAGCAGTGGTGTTTCTATTCCACTGTACAAGAGGCGTTTACCCGTCTCTAATCAGCATCTGGAGTTTAGAAACACTTATTCTAAGTGTTGCTAAAGACAAAGTCTATGGAAGCTTCAGAAACCCCATTAAACCAGATGATGACTCAAGGAACATGCCCAGGCAAGACTGTTTCCTTTGAAGATGCCCAGCAATCTTTTCAGCTCACTTCAAAATTTGTCAGGCTTTTTCCAATACCATCTCTGTTCTAGCCAGAAATAATGAGCCCCAAAATATCTGCATCTTGATCCTGTGAATGTACTCGTTTATATGACAAAAAATTAAGTAGTTATGATTAACTCAAGGAATTTGAGATTAGCAGATTATCCAAGATTATTTACCAAAGGAATCACAGCAGTCTTTATGTTGAAGAAAAGTACAGGACAGTTAAAATAAGAACAGGAGAGATGTTGATATCGAACTGATGCAGTTGCTGTACTGGTTGCTAGGGGCACAGTACTGGTGGTCCTAAGGTTTGATCAGCAGGTTTGATTTATACAACGTTTTCTCTTCTGCACATGCTATTTCCCATGGTGCATCTGGTTTTAGAGCATATGTACGCCCATGTCTAGAAATAACATAGAGGTTTATTCCTTAAAGTTCTCTTAGAGAAATACAATTTACCCTACTGTTCACGTATCCAAAACCAGTCCAGGCTATTTGAATAGGTACTGATCATTATTAAATAAAGGTTTCTAAGGGGAGAAGAAAATCAGTTCACTGTTTGGGATGGAGTGTACATGCAGCCTGGTACAGGTGGGGCACCCACGTTGCCCAAGTGCATTGTAAGGACAACGGTGATCTTAATGCCCAAGCCAAGCATTCCTGGATGGCTCAACTATTGCCCTATGCTTGCTAACTTCAGTATGGCTTCTGACCTCAAAACTAGAAGACCATTCTTTGTCACCAGGATCTCATCCTGTCCTCTCCCCAGCCACGCCCCCCAGTCTATAGTCTTTATGATCATCACTGAGAGAATTCAGAAGAGACACATAGACTGTGGTATAAGCAGACAGCTAGGGTTTGGACAGTGACTGGGGCACTTCCAAAGAGGAAGAGAAGGCAATGATTGAAGGGACCATTGACAGGCAGCACACTCTCAAGGGAGGGGTGAGGGTGGACAATGGCCAAATAGACTATGTGCTGATCTACAGTTTAGGCAGACTTTATACTATTTCTAAAGTCTCTAGAACTGCCAGCTTCCCCTGAAGAGACCTTCTCAGCCTGGGTGATTGGCAAACTTATTTGGATTAAGTCTTAAGGGAGGAGACAATCGTATGTCATTATCCTTTACTGGAAAGCTTCTAGCTAGATCATAATCAGATGGCCTGCATAGCTCCCACTGTCATGGCTCCACCCAGGGCCACATAAACAGCTCAGATCCCATTCTTTCTATCAGTAATCAGAATCCTGTGGCTTCAGTGACTGCATTTACAAGTTACCATAATGAGGATAGCATCCGTGCCCAAGCACCTGCAAGCTTGCTAATATCTATCTAGCTACTAACATTAATGAATGCTGAATTAATGAATGCTGAAGCCCCAAGGTTTGGGGTGACTTTCCACAACACTCTATCAAATCAAGCTGTAAATAGCATACTTACCTCAGGGGACTGTGCTGATCATAAAATAGATCGGTCTCGGGGCTGGAGAGATGGCTCAGCAGTTATGGGACTTGCTGGCAAAGCTGCACCACCCAGGTTTGATTCCCTAGTACCCACATAAAGCCAGATGCACGAAGTGGTGCATGCATCTGGAGTTTGCTTGCTGTGGCTGTGGCTAGAGGCCCTGGTGTTCCTATTCTCATTCTCTCCCTGTCTCTCTCTGTCTCTCCATCTCTGTCTCTCTCTCCTCTCTCTCTTTGCTTATAAATAAATACATTTAAAAAGATGAAGATTAATCAGTCTCATCCATCCTTTCTTGACTAATAATATACATGGATACAGCAAAAGTGTTAGCAAACTTCTCTGAGATTATTTTGAGAATGTAGAACTATGCAGTAATGAAAAATGAATTTATATCCCAAGTTTAACTTCTGTCTAGAAGTTTCTATCAGAATTGCTGACTCATACCTGAGACATCATTTGTTCCCTTAATCCTAGAAAATAAAACCAAGGATATAGTAGTTGCATAAGGTTTTATATGCTGTGCCTTTTAATTCTGAGTAAATTCCTATTTTCTATAAATAATTTTTTATAAAAAGATTTTTTCCAGGTAGGGCCTTGCTCTAGCCTAGGCTGACCTGGAATTCACCATGTAGTTTCAGGGTGGCCTCAAACTCATGGTGATCCTCTGACTTCTGCCTCCCAAATACTGGGATAAAAGTCGTGTGCCACTATGCCCAGCTCAAATTTTTTAAATCTCCCAAACTTTTAAAATATAATCTTCTTGCCACCTGTAAGACAGGTACCCAATAGACCAATATATTACCTGGAGGGAGGGAAGGGCTCATAAGCATTAGCTCTAAATAGCAAATCATTCTTAGTCCATTAAAGGTGATATCATAATTAATTAAATTTATGTTGTTTTTAAATATGATATTTTGGTCAAGGTCTTAGTTGCATAATTACTGAATTATAAACTGATAATGAGTCTCATTAACTCTGCATATAACTGTATTATCATGAAAAGTAAAGACAGTGAGAATAGTTGACATTCAACAATGTTTTCATTTCAGTTTATAAAATCAGACATTTATTAAACTGCTATGGGTTACTTATAGCTAAAGAAAAGACAGAACTTCTTTATATATGCAGGGAATAGCAAAATAAGACATTATTGGTCCAAAGAATAAGACATAAAAATTGGGAAGGGGATCTACTGGAAATAAGCAGGGAATAAGAAAGGATAAGGAAGAGTGAATGTGATCCAAATATATTATATGCATCTCTGTAATTATCAAAAGTAAAATTTTAAAAAGGTTTTAACATTTCAAACAAATTCCAACAACTAAAATTGTCTCATCCATTCATCCTAATTTACTTAATCAATATTTGTTCTCCTGGGTCATCTGTGTCTGGTTTCATGAAGCTATCTGCTCATCAACTAAGAAATACAGACCCATCCAATGCTATCATTTGAGAGTAAATTTTTTTCTGTAAAATCCATAATAGTGAATATTTTAGAATTTACAGTCCTGATTGTATCTGGCACAATTATGTAACTCTGTCATTGTGCCAATAAAAGAAGCCAGGAGCACCATATAAATAAGTAGGAACAATAGTTTTTCCTTGAAGTGTTTTTAATAAAAAAAAATTAGGCAGCGGTGGAAATTTTAGGAAGCAGGCCCTATTGTTTACTGAGCCCTGCTGTAACAATGTAATATAGATTTTGCTAAATCAATAATTTCCAGTCTAGCCCTTTTTCTTGAAGCTCTGAAATTCCCTCCTGATTGGAGACTCCAACTCTGCCTAGCAGTTTTGAGCACAGCCTTCCTGTGAACAGTAAAAGGAATCGTAGCTGAAGGCTGGAGACACTGAATGGCTACTAACAATTTTCAAATATAATCATCTGATGCTTCTGATAGGAATAATACAATTGGCAGAAAAACACAATTATTGTTATGACATGAAAATCTAATATGATAAAGGATTCCCCCACAGGTCCTGAAAGGTACTGATCAAATCCACTTTCAAAAAAATTACTGGGTGCTTCATCTAAGTGATAAAACAGAGTAAATAGTCTTAAACAGAAAAAAAATCACACAATGTCACATATCACAAGTTTGAGGCATAATTTGCATAATAAGCCAAGAATACGGAATAAAAAGATTCAGTAAATCAGTTGGAGATCCTAAATATGTGTGTAAGTCTGATGTCGATCTCCAGTCAAGGACTATTAAGACAGGAAACTGGGAGATGACTCGGTCAGTAAAGAGCTTCCTTGAGTTCAGAGTTCCAGCATTCATTCACCTGTCATCCCAGCACTCGGGAGGTGGAGACAGAAATCCCAAGGCAAACTGCTTAACTAGAATAGCCAATCAGTGAGCTTTGTGTTCAAGTGACAAACCCAACCTTAACAAATCAGTTCAGGAGGATGTCCGGCACCAACCTCTAGACTCCACAAAACATACATAAGTGCCCACTGTGAGCATCCATACACACACATGCGCATACCACACTTGAACATATGTAATGTGAAAAACAAAGAGAAATAACCATTGGAGTAGAAAACAACAGCTGTAAATGAAAAAAATAGGAGTGTAGACAAGCATCTGAAATAATTAAAATAATAATAAACCTAATATCTTTCTGTTGACTAATATCATCATACAAATTATAACTCTAGTTAATATCTTAAATCCTGGTAAATTTATTATATTTTTACTTTAAAAATTATTTTTTTCTTTATTATCCATAATTAGATACATTGAATGAGCAAATAATGTGCTGGTATCCCCAGTTTACCGATTTCCCTCTTCCCTGTCCCCAATCAGCTGGATATCCTCCTCCGTGGGCAGTCTGTATCAGTAAATTATTTCCTAAGTATTTTGGACATTGTTTTACCAGAGGTTAAAATACATTGTAGAGAACAGGGGCATTGGCAATCTATATGCACTTCATGTAAAACACATAATTCCTGAAACAATTATGTAAACATCAAGCATTGCAAATTTACTCCAGGGAAGACAAGTGGTTCTTCTAATTTTGGAGTTACCTGCTCCACTTTTACAATAGTATCAAATCAAATAAAACTTTTATTTCTACCACCAATTTTTACAAGGAAGAAAAAACAAATATTAGTGTTTGGAAGTCTCACAGTAGTTCAAGTATAAAAGGTATCCTGAATGTTTCACTTTTTCTATATTTAGGAGCATGAATTCAGAAGACTAAAATCAAATATTAATCATGGAACCATGATTGATATAAGAAGTCAGCACCTGAAAAATAATGCTGAGTCACCTCTTAGTTAAAGGAAGGGCTGTGAATGTGACTCAGTGAGGGACACTTCCCATGGGCAGGAGACCATGGCTTCCATCATGAGCAAGGCAAAGAAAAGAAAGGTGACAACAAAATGCTTTGAAATGAACAGGGAAAGTAGAGTGGTTATGTAAATCTTGGTCCTTTTATAAGGAAGAAACCTTTGTTCTTTACTCTTTTGGTGGTCTTGCATTCACAGTGATCCTCCTACCTTTGCTCCTGAGTTCTGATATAATTAAGTCAATAAAAAGCACAAAATGTATGTGCAAACTGAATAACCTTTGCTACTACATTTATTGCCAGAAACTAAAAGCAAAGCCTATTTCGATATACTTCAGTTATTTCGCTATTTCAAAGTCAGGTATTATAAAGATAAGCTTTTCAAATTTCATTTTTTTTGTTTTTCAAGGTCAGATCTCATTCTAGCCCAGGTTGAATTGGAACTCACTCTGTAGCAAAAATAAGCTTTCCAAAGTTCAGGTTTCTTTTCCTTTCTTTCTTAATTTTTCAAAGTAAGATCTCACTCTAACCCTGGGTGACTTGGAGCTTACTCTGTAGCTCCAGGCTGGCCTCTAACTCATGGGGCTCCTACATAAGCCTCCTAAGTGCTGGGACTAAAGGTATGCACCACCACACATGGCTTTCAGCTTTCTTGATGTTCTTCTGTATCCGAGAACAAACTGTCATTACATTTTAAGGCAGACTTCAGGATGTTCATGAAGTAAAAAAAATGTGTCCCACAATAATAATAATACATCTATGTTTGCATGCAATGCATTTATCATTGTCATCTTAAATTGAATCAGGAAATATTTTTAAAGTTTAGGTTTCAGTTTATAATTTGATAGTTACAGCTCACATCACCAAAGCTCACTGAAACACTTAATAAATTTCAAAAGCCTGGGAACTGCCACTTGAAGACAAAAGTGTTTTATTTCCTTCAAAACTAAATTGCATTGCACTGTCACATCTCTCCCAGGGCAATTTCAAACATTCCTATTATTTATAATAATAAATAAATTACCTAGCCCAGTAAATAATGGAATAGAGGAGGGGTTTAAATTGTCATATGTATTTCAGCAGATGAGCACATTTGGGAGAGGGGGGAGGAGATGGAACCCAGGGCCTTGTATGTGCTAGACAAGTACTTTACTACTGAGTCCAAGATCATATATTTTTTAATTGAGTAAAAAAATTAACACATTTATGAGTAAGGCCAAAGATAAAACTTTTTATAGCATACAAAATAAAAAGAATGTATATAAACTTAAAGTTGTGATTTAAAGCCCTTATTTCAATTGAAATTCCATGTTATTTAGAAATTTTCTAGGTACCTAAAAATAACCCAATTTATTGTAATGTAACCTACTCAGTCCAAGAGGTTGAAAATTTTCTTCATGAAGGTATAATATGTAATAATTAGTATTTTAAAATAAAAATTTAAATAATTAACTCAGATATATGCAAAAATACTTTTTCATAATAATAAATATCATATAAGAATTATATTAGCTTATAAAAATAGCAAACATGGAGAAATTTAGGAAAACAAAGTTCACAAACCACTAGCCAAACTAGTCAAAAGAAAGAGAGAGAAGAGCCACATTGATAAAATTCAAGATGAAAAGGAAGTTGTTATAACAAACTCCAATGAAATCCAGATCATCAGAAAATACTATAAAAGCTTATATTCCAAAAAGCTGAAAAACCTAGAAAAAAATGGACAAAATTCTAAACTCATATTTATATGAACTATTAAAATTAAATCCATAACATATAAACAGGTCCACATCAAATAATGAAATTGAAGCAGTCATTAAAAGCTACTCTACAAAAAAAGACAAAGGTCAGATGGATTTGCTGATAAGTTCTACCAAGCTTTTAAGAAAGATCTAATACCGATACTTCTCAAACTTCCATGAAAGAGAAAGGGAAGGAATATGACCTACCTTATTCTATGAAGCCCTTATTACCCATTTACCAAAACTGGATAAAGACATAATAAAAAATCAAAACCTACAGACCAATTTCCCTGATGTGCAGAGATGAAAAAGCCCTCAGCAGTATCTTTGTTATCCAAATTCAATGAATATAGAGGACCCAGAAATAAATCCCCACAGCTAGACCTACCTGATTTTTCTTTCAAAGGTGTCAAAACCATGTACTGGGAAAATGCAGCGTATTCAACAAATGGTGCTTGGAAAACTGGATATTACTTATCGAAGAATGAAATTAGATCTGTATTTCTTACCCAACACAAAAATAAATTGAAAGTGGATCAAAGACCTTAATTTCAACTCCAAAATGCTGAAATTGCTACAAGAAAACATAAAGCACTTGAACATGTAGGTGTAGGCAAGAACTTTCAGAATAGAACTCTTAATAGCACAGAAAATGGCTCTAGGAATTGACCAATGGTGTTATTTGAAATTGAAAAGCTGCTAATGGCAAAGAAAATTATCAGTAGAGTGAACAAGTAGACTAAAAAAATATAAGAAATCTTTACCAGCAATACTTCAGATAGAGAATTAATGTCATAAAAAATAATGAACTCCAAAAACTAAATGCAAAAACTTCAAACTGCCAATGAATAAATGTTTATAATATAATCAAATAAGATCAAACATCTCTTTAATTTTAGAAACTTTACAATTCTCCTGTCCCTCTCTTCACGGGTATTTTCTCTATCTTCCATCTACAGAGGTCACCAATAGAGGACAAAGCCAAATTCCCAATGGTTACTGCCACCGGTGGTGCCTAGTGACGCGTCCACACACAAATCAGAATCAGAAACAAAGTCATGAGAAAGGAAACGCACCTGCTGAAAAGAGATTATGTTCTCTTGCCATTTGTGTGTGATGCGCCTCTGGGTTGAGGAGTCCCAGAGAGACACTTCTCCAGCAGTACTGGTTCTAGATCTAATCCAGTTGACAAGAGAATTGACCATCACGTCTTTCCCACCAGCCATGACTTACAGATCTTAGTTATTGAACCCGTGGCTCAGCCATGTTAGATTCTCTCTTTTCCAGCATACAGAGCTGGCCAACGAAGCAGCTCATGAGAAAATTTAGGTGTGAGCCTGGAGCTAACTTTCATTGACATAGGGTTGAACTAGGAACACAGCCCTAACTCAACTGCAAAGAATTCCGAGAAAATGAGCTCATGCTTAGAAAATGTAAGCTGTTTCTGAGCCGATCACTTTCCTGATCATTCTCACAGATATCATTCGTTGCCACTTAATGAATCCTTGTAAAACACAGTAAATGATTTGACTTATCTCTTTCAATTTCGTTAAAATTTATCTCTTAACTCAATGGAAAATTGCTGAACTGTCTGACCCTCCGTCACTCTGAGACCCAGTGTAGGAGGTTTTAACAGATCAAAAGGTGTACCTCATCCACAGGAGACAAGCGCATACAAATGAGTAAGTCCAGCTGGCGGGTTTCAACATGTCTTTCAAGGCTTCATGTATCATCAGCTATTAATTTCAGTATTTCGTAGATCATCACTGTCAGACAGCTTTGTTCACTTTCCTCCTTCTTTACAGTAAAGAACACATTCAATCCTTGCATTTTAGAATGGCGCATTCATCTTCCTTGTCTTTGCACTTATCTAACCTCTCTGGTGATATGACATCATCTCATTTGCTGAGTTCAATGGCAAAAAACAACCAAAACAAACATCACACAGGGGGCTGGGGATATCTCATCTGTGAAAGGTTCTGGGTGCTACATGCGTCTAGAGTTGGTTTGCAGGGGCAAGAGGCCCTGTGTGCCCATTCTCATATTTATTCTGTCTCTCCTTCTCTCTGTCTCCTATCTCTGTGAATAAAAATATTTTAAAATATTGCACAGACATTTCACTCTCCACATTTGACTATGTCATCCGAAGCATAACATGGAAATAGAGCCATTTTATCTGGTATGCATTTATTTTCTAGTTTGGAAGGATTATCACAGACGAATGCTTGCCCACTAGGTTAAATCAAACTCTGCCAGAAGTGTGGAGTGTGGCCTCAAACCTCCATGCAGTACGCCTGTCTCCTGAAGCCCTGAGTCACATCAGCCAGAAGCTGATGACTAGATGGAGAGCAATGGTGGATGGCTTGCTTCCAGAAGAGGCAATGAAAGTTGTGATTCATTTCTGAATAACACACAAGCTAATTCCTGTGGAGGTACAATAACATCCATTCAGCTACACGTCTGCCACAGGCAGGGCACCAGTCATAGTAAATTCTAGTTGAGTCTTTCACTTCCTGTCATGATTGAGAAGTTTGTCTCTACGGTAGTCCTCAGCCTTTCTTTTTGTGTGTGAAATCTGGGTGTTGGAAACTACAAAAAGTAGCTGAATTTGGCACTCTAGTAAGTCACTTTGAATGCCCACTAAGTTGATATATACGGTTAACCAAACAAAAATGTATGGTCACCATACAAGAAGGTAATATAATGACGAAATACAAACTCTGTACTATATCTTCATTTTTTACCCAGAAGACCTTATGGGTGAAAAAACTGGGAAGATTAGAACAAGAGAATGACTATATAAATTGTACGGCTTTCAAACAAATATTATGTGGCAGAGAGAAAGAATAAACTATAGTTATGCCTCTCAATACAGAAGTGTCACATAACTATAAATGTTGAAAGAAAATATCCAGCTGGCAAAAGATGCCAATATGAGATTATTTACATAAACTTTTAAGACTTACCAAATAATATTCTAGATAGCACAGAGCACATGCAGTTCATGTACTGGAAACACTGGATAAACACCAGTGGCCATGCTTGAGGCAGAGAAGAGATGGGACATGATAAGGGCAAAGTTATGCCGGGGACTTAAAATGTACAGGTGATGTCTAATTTGTTAAACTTGGTAGTGTTTATCTATATTTACACATCTCTTGTATATGTAAATAGTTTTAAAATAAAATAATATGGGCCTATGGAGATGGCTCAGTTAGTAAAGTGCTTGCCACATCTATTTGTTCAATTGTTGTTGGGCCCATCATGGCAGAGAAGACAGGGCAGCACGCTTGGAGAGCTGGCTGGTCACATGGCATCTTGGCTTCATAGAGCTATTGCCACAGTGCAAACATATAAAGAGATTTTTCTTTGGATTTAACATTTGGAGCTAACTGATCAACATTAGATTAAAAGGAAATGTAAGGGTATGTGAGTAAATAATTATTTTGATATTGCTTTAATTTTTGAGGCAGGGTCTCTCACTATATAGACTGGTTTCAAGATCCTGATCCTCTGGCCTCAGCCTCCTCAGTATTGGGTTTATAGATATGTGCTATAATGCCTGTGATTATTAGGTTTTGTTGTCAACTTGACCTTTTAAGTCATTTTGGGTGGGTCTTGGAGGATGTTTACAGGAAGGCAGCCTCTAGGTAGGGGGTAGAATGTAAGGAAGCTCAGGAGAGGACTTTTAACCTCAGAGGGAAAGCAAATCAAACATAAGGAGAAAATATTAAACCTCCTCCAGGCCCTACTGCTACCCAAAAAGGTCAGCATCATCCATTGCCCAGGTCACCAGAAAGGGAACTCCCCAGTGGCAAAAGGGAATCACAGGGCAGATGAGATAGCACGCCAAGCTGCACTGGTCCCAACTCAAATGATTATAGTGGCTGAACTCCCTTTAATTGGCCGGAGACCAGAATGGCCATACAAATACTGTGACTTAAAAATAATACAGAAGTTGGGAGCAGATTTTGATAAGGAATCAAACACCTGGGAATATCAAGGAAAGACTGTGTTACCACAATCCATGGCTGAAATCCTCATTTCTGATCTGCATAAATTAACACATCTCAGCCATAAAAAAATGAGCCAACTGTTAAACAAAGAAGAAAACTCCTATTATATTCCAGGAAGAGAGCAATTGTTAAAATTAATAACTGATTGTTATAAAGTTTGTGCACAGGTGAACGCTCAGCGTCTCAAGCTGCCTACTGGACACCGGCAAAGAGGACAAAGACCGGGAAAACATTAAAAAATTGACTTCACAGAGGTAAAACCTGGATTATACAATAATAGGTATCTGCTAGTGTTTATTGATACTTTCTCAGGATGGACAGAAGCATTCCCTACCTGGAAGGAGACTGCGGCCACTATAACCAAGAAGTTGCTGGAGGAAATTTTTCCCAGGTATGAAATGCCAAAATATCTGGGGACAGACAATGGGCCTGCATTCGTCTCTCAGGTAAGTCAGAAAGTGGCCACATTATTGGGGATAAATTGGAAATTACACTATGCATATAGACCCCAAAGTTCAGGTCAGGTAGAAAGAATAAATAGAACAATTAAAGAGGCTTTGACTAAATTAACGCTGGAGACTGGCACTAGAGACTGGGTCCAATTACCCCTGGCCTTATATCGGGCCAAAAACACCCCCGGACCTCATGGTCTAACTCCCTTCAAAATCCTACATGGGTGCCCACCTCCC
>PVHP010002538.1:55169-88791 GCA_004024765.1 Zapus hudsonius
AAGTAAAAAAAAAAAAAAAAAAGGACACCATATAAGGGAGCATATGGCTGTCCTGGAATGTGGGCTGGCCCTGGGATGTGGCTCCAAGGAAGTAACCAATCAAGAGGCATACAGATACAGGAAAGGAGCCAATAGAAATACCGCACACCCTGTGACCTGAGCTGTATTATAATTAGATAGCTTCTGTCTATAAATACCCTGCTCCTTTGTTCTCCGGGGCTCCATCTTGCCTGGACATTCATCTGCCTGCTTGTGGAGCCCGACTGCGCAGCTGAAGAATAAAAACACCTCTTGCTTTTGCATCTGCTGATGTGGTTATTGGAGTTTTGGGGTATGCTCTCTTGAGAGAGGCCTTGGGGATCTTTCAGTAGCCCAATAAAATGCCTTACATAGTAAAGGAATAAGGCCATGGGAGAGAGAGGTCGTCACCGGTGGTGAACAGCAGTGGACCTTGAGAGCCTGAAGACGGGCCAGCCAGGCCAAATGGGCCAGCTGGGGCAAAAGTGACACATCTATTGTGGGGAAACCAACTGCTCTCTAATTGGACTGGAGGCCCTCTCCATGGGAGGGAAAGCATGACTGGTACTGAAAATGTGGTAAAAACCCTTTGGTCAGGGAGGTCATGAGCACTAGGGGAGTAACACCTGCTGTTGTCTGGAAAAATACATATATTATACCCACCAAACTGCCTTATAAGCACTTTAAAAAAATGTTCATGCCCATATAATGCTACTCTCACTTGTGGCTGGAGAAGCTTCTCTTTTTTAGATGATCGTGAACACTGGGATAAAGTAAAAGACCCCATCATGCTGAGAAGAAGTGACAGTGGAGTGTTCAGCGCTGGGACATCTCTACCACACTTCCCAAGGCTCAGGGTCTATTGTGCAAGAGGTGGCGGAAAGATTGTAAGAGCCAAAGGAAGGGTAGAACTGCTTACAAAGCAAATTTCAAGACACAAAATGTCCTTGATATTCATAATACTTACACAAGATCATGATAGGAGGAAAAGATGATGACACTGAAACAAATAGAGACTAATTGAGAGGAGGAGGAGATAATGAGGGAGGGTAGGGAGGAAATTATAATGATTTCTTGTTTATAACTAGGGAAACTATAGATAAAAAGGTTTAAATAAGGAATACAACATTTCAAATAAAAGATGGGTCATAGGAAAACCAAAAGCTCATCATCACTAGAAACAGGAGGCAAAGAACCAGTAAGATGCACAGCAAGCTTGACCTTTGAGTTCTTATCCTGTGAGTTTACTCGGGAAAGAACCTTGAACCCCCAGCCTGAGGACAGTACAAGCTGCAGAGAAAGTTCTGGATGGGAAGAGGCAGCTGAGGATCAAGTGGCTTCAGCAAGGAGAACAGACTGCCAAAATAAGGAGCCAGGGAATCACAGGATTTGATTGATAAGGGGAACACATGATAAAATGTCCCATTTGGCAAATATATAAAGATGGAGACAGTATCTCAGTTGCTATATCTCATAGGTCAAATATATGAGATAATGTCCTGTGAGTTCCCATGGCAAGGGAATTATTCATGAAATATTGTGGAGTGAAGAAATAAATGAACAGATTAATAGAAAAATTAAAAATATGGGAAAGTTAGTAAGTTTCACTTGGTTTCCCTTTATATAAATTAGGAGACTCCCTAATATTCATTCTTCATCTAAAATTTTCACTTTTCCAATTAATTTTCCCCCACAACCAAATTTCTCAAGAAAAAAATTAAATTTAAGAAGATGATCAATTTTCTCTGAAAAATTAATTAGAATCAGGAGAAGTCATTGGTGATAAGTATTTGCAAGCACTAAGGATTCATTTTGCTCTAATCTATTGTCTTTTCCTCAATTTTCTTTTAGTATGAACATCATTAATCTGTTTGGTTTTATCTTAGAATCATATTTTTTGCTCTTGATTATACACACAACGCATGCACTCAGCTTACTCTCAATAGAGGACTTTTCTTAATAAAGACAAAACAACATGTTTCTATAACCCAGCAAGGTCAACCCATGAGAAGAATAAATAAAAAGATAATTGAGTAACTGATAGAATCATCTGAAAAGATACGAGGGAAGATCATGTCTGGAGGACAAAATGATGGAAAAATAAATAGAAGATGATGAGGTCACAAGGTAAAATGATAAAGAGAATTGGAGTCAAGAGACAAGGATACTTGCTCTGTGACTTACGTTGTAGTCTAGGACAAAATAATATCTCTGTGCTTGAATTCCCATTGCTGGCTTTGCCCTCCTTCCTCACTATGCAGCAGCCATGGTAAAACTTTAAAAACAAATCCAGTCCTATCACATTCCTGCCTAAATCTTCCAGTCATTTGTCACTGCAATAGGAATCAAATCCAGCTCCATTGGTGTAGCCTTCAGCATCCCATATGAGCAAAACCATAATCCTATCTCTGAATATATACCCTCACCTTTTGTTAGCATTCACTGATCCTGGCTTGTTTTGTGTTTCTTAAACTTTTTGAAGGTCAACTTGGTATTTATCTGCCTCAAATGATACCTTGTAGGTCCTCTTGTGGAAGACTATTGTTATTTAGGTATCAACTTAAATGCCACCTGCTCAGAGATGCTATAATTGACTTTCTGCTAGAAAATGGCCACGTCTCTCTTCTTCACCAATCTCTATCACATGATCATGATTTATTTTCCATGAAGTCCTCTAGAATAGAAAATTATATATTGGACACTCACTGCTTATGAGTTTATCTGTTGTGTGTTCATCTCTCCCATGGCATCTCCTTGCCTATCTAACTCATCACTGAAACCTCAACCTCGACTCTTAATTTGTGACCTATAGGTATTTGTAAAGGAAAAGAAGAAAAGAAAGTGAGAGATGAAGGGAAAGAAGGAAGAACAAAGCATACTAATAAGAAAATTTAGCATATAAGTAGAAGTCAATAAAAGTCTATAAATTCCATAATACAATAGGGATACATGGCCTGGAGAGATGGCTCAGCAGTTAAGGCACTTTCCTGCAAAGCCTAATGACCAAGGTTCGATTCCCCAGTACCCACTTAAAGCCAGATGTACAAAAAAAAATATGCATCTGGAGTTCATTAGCAGTGGCTAGAGGCCCTAGCGTGCTCATTCTCTCTGTCTGTCTCTCTTCTCCTATTTCTCTTTGCTTGTAAATAAATAAAAATATTTATAAATGGAAATGTATATTAGTAAAACTTCCAGGTATTATTTAAATACCACGGCATCTTTAATATATTTGAATACCATACTCTTGTTTGGATTTCAAGATCACTAGAGACTACCATTCTTATTTTCTTCATATTTTAGTAAAAACAGAACAATGCAATGGTTTTTGTATATATGTGGAGGAGTGAGTGTGAATGTGTGTTTTAATCTTCATGCTTTATTTGGGTGAAACTGGGGTATGAAACACCCTCAGAGCACAATCAAGATGTCAGCATTCACAAACCCATGTGCTAGCCCTCTAAATTACACTCCTCCAGCTGGCTTGGCTAATTTTGTAGTGGATAAAACTAACAGTGCCATATCACACCCAAACAGTATAAAACTGAATAAGAACACAATAAAACAGTGATAAACAATGGATTCTTTCAGTGGCATATGGCAGATTCACAGTCAGGCCGGCCTCAAATGCAACCTTTGGATTCTGCTTAAAAATCAGAGCCTGAATTACAGCGCTAGCGTTGAAGACACTCCTTGTAAGCAGCGAGCAATGATTTTAAAGAAGAGAAAGAAGACGGTCAGATAAAGGAGACAAAGAAAACAAAAGCCATTAAGAAAGAAAGATGAACTAGAATGAATTAGTGTGCACATGTCAACCCACGGGGAAATATAAAATGCATGAACACATTCAGAGAGCACCAACAAGCAGACTTATATGAAAGAAAATGCATATGGATAATGCCAGGAGGAAAGGAAATAGTAAGGAGAAAGAGAGGGGAAAAATACAAACAGAATGAAAAACAAATGCATTTTCTGGTCTAAGTCTAATCATTCATCCATTACAATGATGCCATGGTTTGAACACATGTTCCTCAAAGTCTACGTGTCAGCATCCTCAGAGCAGTAATACTGGGAGTTCTGGAACTCCTGAGAAGTGAGATTTTGTCAGGGCTCTTTGGGCCATCAGAGGCATGTCCTTCAAGGAAATGCTGTGACCATACCTCCTCCTTCCCTTCCCCTCCCTCCTCTCTCTCTCTCTCTCTCTCTCTCTCTCTCTCTCTCTCTCTCTCTCTCTCTGCCTTTGTCTCTCTCTCTCTCCTTTCATTCTTTTCTTTTTCTGGCCATGAGGTCAGTGATCTTGCTCTACCATATTGTAATGTCATTATGTCCTGCTTTGTCACAGGCCCAAAGGAGCAAAACTCATGAATCTTGAACTGCAATTTGTAAAACTATGAACCAAAAGAAACCTTTTGCCCTTTAATTGGCTCAGGTGTTACAGGGATGGAAAACTAAAACGCAGATAAAACGTCAAATGACGCATCTTGAAAGTTTGGATGTGTTGCTGAAACTTTTATTGCTAATATCACTAACAAAATACATTCCACCTCCAAGATATGCCTTCAACATGACCCTCAGCCCCACCTGTTATGAGTAAATAAGGAAACAGTGCAGGTTTCTAGGATTAAAGTTCTCAAGTGAGGAACCCAGAGTGCAGCTTATTCTTACCCCCTAATATTCTATTTAGGCTTTACATTTTAATGAAAGAAGGCCTGCCAAGTATCAACTGACATTATACACCTAACCAGTAATAAACAAAATTAAAAGTTTTTTTCTAAAAGGAGTGGTAGGTTCTTGAGTTCTCAATGCCAAAGGCTACCCATGAGTTTCTAATTGATAGTCTTAATTGAAAGTTTGTTGATGATGTAAGTGAGCTGAACAGAGATAATTATTTGCATATTGAAAAATTTCAAAATAATTTAGAATGAAGTAAAATTAACAAACTAAATGATCAAGAAATTAATTAATTGCCACATAAAAACATTATTTCAACAATGATATACAGACTACAGACTAAACACCCTTATGGGAATGCCAGGTTCTATTTAAGATGTACAGTTTCTTAGAAGTGTACAAAACCAAGAATAGTCACATTAATATTTTAATTATGTATCCACAAGCAGAGAGTGGGGGAGAGAATAGAGAGAGAGAGAGAGAGAGAGAGAGAGAGAGGCTATGCCAAGGCCTCTAACCACTGCAAATGAACTCGACACATGAACCACTTTGTGCATCTGGCTTTTTGTAGGTACTGGAGAATCAAACTCTCAACATCAGACTTTTCAAGCAAGTGCCTTGAACTGCTGAGCCATCTTTCCAGGCCAAAAAAACAGTCACAGTAAAAGAAGCAAGTCAGAAGAACTTTACCTGTGTCAGATCCTCCCCAAATTTCACCAAGAGGAGAGAATGCTTTAGTTCGTGTCCTCTCCATCTGGGAGAATATGAGAAGTGTGGTTTGTTCTCGACATTCCAGGTTTTTAGAGGGTTGTCCAGAGACCTGATTTTTTTATTGTAGCACCAATATAACTGGCATAGTTCGTGTGTCATAGGGTCACTAAGAACACAGGCAACTATGGTGATCGCTAGTCACCATGTGGTCATCAGAGGAAGGTGTAGAACTGGAACCTTCTTCCTTGGAATGAACAGAGAGGAATAGAATGAAGTGTGTGTTTGGCATTCTGGCTTCTCAGAGGGCTGCCTAGATTAGTTATTTTTCTCATCACTATGACAAAATTCTTGAGAAGAAGAACCAGAAGGAAGATGGATATGGGAAGGGGTTGATTGTTTGAACTCCATCGTGGTGAATCATGATGAAGGCATGAGGCAGCTGGCCACCTTCTGTCTGGATTCAGGGAGATGTATGCTGGTGCTCATCTGACTTGGACCTTTTTGCCCATTTCCCTTCTTTCTGGACTCCCAGCCTGTGGAATACTTAGTTCCGCCCATACATAGAGCGAGTCCTCACTCCTCAATTCAACATCTCTCTAAACTGCATCAGAAATGACAATGAAAATTAATTATCACAAGTCCACCCACATCCCACCTCTGGTCCTCAAAGGCTTGTGAACATCCCATAATGCAAAAATCATGTAATTCGTCTCCAAGAATCCCACAAGTCTTAACAGTTTGAACGTTGTTTTAAAAGTCTGCTCTGTGACTCAAACTAATCTCAACTGTGAGGTCATGTACAATCAAAACAAAACAGATTGCATTACTTCCAATATATGATAGCAGATAGTAAAAATTCCCCTCTAAAAGGGAGAAATGGGCGCATAGCAAGGATATATTGGACCACAGCAAGATAGAAAGACAGCAGGGCAAGCATACAGCCCTGCATCTCCATATCCCGCAATCTGAGGCAGCCTGTGGCATCCTTTGAACTACAATGGGAATGGTAGCCCCGTTCCTGCTCTGTGGCCTGAGGCACATGAGAGATCTCTCTACACGAGATTTCTCTCTTGGGTTGGCTGTACTGTCTTCAGGTTTCCTTGGTGAACATCCTGGTTTTTGGTATCTCTAAGACTCTGAAGTCTCCATTACAACTTAGGTTTCCCCATCACAGCCCACAACTCCATGTGGGGTATCAAACATTTCTTGACCTCAGTGCATGTTTGGAACCTGGGTGCCATCTTCCATGATCCCTCAGGCCTTTCCCTTATATGCCTGTTAATCTATCACCATAGTTATGATGGCGAGTTCTGCTCCCAGCTTCAGGTGTAGTCTGGCCTCTTCTTGGGGGCACCAAGTCCTCCGGATGCTGCCTGACTATATCTAAGAAAGTACTTCCCTAGCTGCCAGACTGGCTTTGCTCAAGCATTCTCTTTTTCAGTGAAAATTTCCAAAAATGTTTACTTATTTACACCCAATGGCTCTCAAGAGTGAGTGGGTTTTTGCCCTCAAGGCACATGTCTGATTATCTAAGTGAAAAAGAGCGATGCTTCTCTTGACTCATACTAATCTCTTTAATAACTGTAACATTTTCCATATCTTCCTTGTCCATAACTTTAACCGAGTTTATGATGCTTTCCTTTCCAAATTGCACATTTTCACGGCATACATGTGGCAAAGAGGAGGAAGCCATGGCCATGTCACAGCGTGAATGCTGTGACGAAATTTCCAACGTCATTTATTGTATGTATATTCAAAGACAGAAATATAGTCACAGGAAAATAGAAGTGTCTCGGTTAATATGAGATGGTGAGCATTTTATAATTTTAATGCCTTTTCAAATAAGAATATAAAATTGTACACAATAATGTTCATCTCCCAGGTAAAGCATGGAATTATAATGTCATTCTACACTAAGGAGTAGAAGGAATATGTGCTTAAAGCTAGGACACATATTCAACCTCCCTGGAGGGAGACCATCTGTCTTCAAAGAGGAAGCTATCATAAAATAAATCATGCAATGATAATCAAAGGGACTTCCACAGATAACGATGTTCATTGCATTGACTATGGCCTGCCTTAACCTGAAGGATAGTAGCCCACAAGCTTGTATCTGTGGCAGAACTTTATGCTGAAAAGTTGGATATATTTAATATGTTTAACTGTGGCTATTGGCTAATTATGCAGTTCTACTCACCACTTCTCTCCTACTGCCTTCGATACAATACATACCCTTTATTCTTGACAATATTAGCAGAATCCCCCAACCAAATAAAACTGACTTGTTTATATATCTACTTTCCCCCATGTGAACATGCAAAGTAAGATATGGGCAAATAATTTCACTATGAACTATTTTATAAAAGTACAAAGAGGGAGGAGCCTTGGAGTCATAGGAAAAGTTTAGGAAGAACGTGTGATTAGTCTAATAACTGTTCATTGATTCATCTCCAAAAAGACAGAAGAGTCATACCATTATGACCTCATTATGCCTTCAACACTCAAGTGTTCAATAAAAATTCCCTGAATAAAGAAATGAAAGAATGTCCAAGGTTGTCTGGATTCTGTTTGGAATGGGGTAATTAAGTTGAAGGACTTGCCTGACAGTATATGAAAATGTGACGCAAACAGCTTTTTTTGTTACCATGAGATACTTAATATTTTGGTATCTACATATTCAGAGCCATACTCAGTCAAACTTATGCACTATTCATAATATTTATTCACTTGTGTTTTCTTCATAAAAAGCATTAAGATTTGGCACTGTATCAAAAAATTAAATATTTTTTCTCATAATTTCACCCAAAGGATGCAATTCTCAGTATGCAATATTATAGCTACTAATATAATATGAAAAAAACACCTTAAAGTTCATGAGGAAAGACTAACTGTCTGCAATTGTGCAAAGTTAGGAATCCAACTTTGCTCTGGCTAATCTGCAAACAAATTTAGATTCAGATCTTAAAGTGAACCCCCCAATCTTATAAAGATTCAATGCATCCAATGGTTTATTTTCTGTAAATGTTTCTTTAAACAATCTCAGATGAATGCATTTTACAATTCATGCAGTTAGTATTGCCTAATATTTTCATTTCTAGAAAATAACCATATTATTCATTCCAGTAGCAGTGACAAGCCTTTACTATTCTTTTCAAATCACTTAGCCATGCTCAGCTTCTCATTTGTAACAGATGGCCAGGCCTCCCTCTCCCTCCCAGAGAGAAGAACAGACATCAGTCACAAGCTCTACCTCCCAAGCTATGTGCGTGCCTACCCTGCTACTCACTTCTCATGTCCCAGATGACTTTTGCCTTTTTTCCCAAAGATACCATTCTCACCTGTCTTCTTGATGCCCTTCTCTCTTCCCTTTCTTCTTCTCTTCCTACATTTCCTTCAGTAAGTGCTTAGCGAGTGACTTCTAAGAAAGTTCTAAGACTGAGAATGCAGTTTATATAAGACAAAGCACCATCTCTCGTGGGCTGTCCATTTGATTGTGTGTCCTCCGAGGCCTTTCAGCATTCACTACCTTTTATAATATGTTCAATATACCCTCTGTCAATAGCTCATCTCTTTCAACTACAAGCCTGCTTAATTCATTCTCATACTGAAAATTTATCAGCTCAATTTTCTGACCTTGAAGGAATGTATCTCCTTCTCTTAATGCAACTCCTCAAGACTCAGTTGTGGTTTCTGTTTCTACTTCATTACTCTTGACTTCTCAATGCACAGCAATTTAGTTTGGGTGTCTGACACCACTGAAGCGTTATTTATCTTCACCCTTTGACCCAGTCTTCTTTTCCTTAAATTCTTACTCCCCCAGATGTTCTGAGCAGATGCTTGAGTGGTCCTGAGACTTGAAGCACATTCCAGTGGGCATTTGAGATCATGCCATAGGTAGTCCACACCAAGAGAGTCTTCGTCTCTCTCTCTCTCTCTCTCTCTCTCTCTCTCTCTCTCTCTCTCTCTCTCTCTCTCTCTAATTCCTTGAACACTTTACATTTGAGATATAGAGAATAGAAAGATTTTCTTGATAAGTCAGCACTTACCAACTAGTATATCATATTAAACTCTATTATTCCCCAAGTCAACACACACACACACACACACACACACACACACACACACACACACGCACACACCCAAGAATCCTGCCACTATCAAATTCCTTTCTTTGCTTTTAAACATGATAATTTTCTGTCCATGGCATGCCCTTTCCCTGACATTTCTATCTGAAAGAAAAAAAATGAAAGTCCTGTTCCTCTTTCAAATTCAAATATCACCTTTTAAGTTTGGCCTTGCCCAATTTCCCCCATTATTGACACATTCTCCCTGGGGAACAGGTGACAAGTTGCTCACAACCCTTACGTTGTATTTCTTCCATCATTTACATGCCTTCACCTTGCAGAGAGAAATCATATTTTATTACATTGTGGTCTCGGTTCCCACTGCCCAGACTGTCCTGGAGTGGACACTCCTAAATGCGTGCTAGACAAATGGTCCATTTTGTAACAAAATGCTACTAGTGTAGGGGAATATTTTCTTCGCTGCATCCTCTGCAAGCAGGGAGAGGAGGCCTGTACCATGAGGATGCCTTCCTTGGAGCTTTCCCTCCAGGAAGAATGCCTAAGAAGGGCAGCAGGTAAATTCGGATAGAAAGGTGTATGCTTTATCTTGCCTTTTGTATTTTGTTCTGTTTATCAGTTGTAAATTTAGCTACTCCATATCCAGAAAGCCCATCAGCAGCTTTTATCTGAACTTTGAGTTGTGATATCCTTACATACTGGGCTCTTCCATGGTCTCAAAGCACAATGTGGCTGACCTTTCCACAGGAAATGGCCCAACTGTCCAGACAAATGGCACTCCCTGCTGTCACAGCAGCAGCCTGAGTGTGGTGGAACCTGCTCCCACATTTGCTAGGAGCCGCCATGCAGCCAGGAGAGGGGCGGGCTGTGATGTCAGCTCTCCCTCCTTAACACCAAGCCAAAATGACTCCTCCTTAACTAAATGAATGCCAGAATCTGTGTCTCACCCTGTTATGGTTTGATCCAGGTGTCCCCCACAAACGAATGTGTTCTGACTGATTGATCCTCAGCTGATGGCAGTTTGGGTTTTACAACTTCCCTGGAACTGTGTTGTTGGAGGCAGGCTTATGGGGGTTATAAGCCAGCTTCTCCTTGCCAGTGTTTGGCACACCTTCCTGTCATTGTTTGCAGTGCTCTGGCAGAGGTGATGTCCACCCCTTTGCTCATGCCATCGTTTTCCCTGCCACGAAGGAGTCTCCCCTCGAGTCCATAAACCTAATAAACTCATTCCTCAACAAGCTGCTTTTCTTGGGTTCTTTCTGCATAGCAACTAGAAAGCTGACTGCAATAGTTTGGGTACCAGAGAAAGCAGGGTCATCTATTGCCGCTAGAACCCTGATCTTGTGGCTTGGCCTTTTGGAAGTGATCTGCAGGAGGAATATGAAAGGATTTGAAATCTTGTTCTAAGAAGAGTGCTGTGAGTACAGCTTGATGA
Organism: Zapus hudsonius; assembly: GCA_004024765.1. NCBI lineage: Eukaryota > Metazoa > Chordata > Mammalia > Rodentia > Dipodidae > Zapus > Zapus hudsonius. The sequence continues at coordinate 66,084 of PVHP010002538.1, forward strand.
ACCATTCTGGTAAAAGTTGAAAGACCTGAATGCAGTAAGAATTATGGACTGTGAAACTTAGCTTACAAGGATGAGAAAGAACTTTGTCAGGACTGTGATAGAAGCAGTTTGTGTGAGAGGCTTGCTGTGTTCTGCCTGCCTGTGTCCTGGAAACCTGTGCAGGGTTGTTTTACGTAAAGATGAACTGGTGTGAGTAGATGGAGATGGCACAGAAAGAAAGATCTTTGGGTCAAAACTGCTGCCCAATCACTTGCAATTATTTGAGAAATTACAATCATTGAGATTGGGCCAGATGATCAGCATTGGAACAGGAAGAATGTGGATTCTTTGAAGTAAGGGGCCTGAATGCTTTGTCCCCCACCCCATCAACAAGTTGGTAGCCCACTGGTTCTGTGGAGTGAAGATTGGTTAGAGAGGATCATTGGATTGCGACACAGTTTTGTTTTTGAAAAATGACATTGGCAATGTGAAGCAGGTATGCTAGATTGCCTGCATGGAGGCTGATGGAGCCATGAGGATGAATTGTGGGTTGCAATGGAGACCCAATAAGATGCCAGAAATATGGATGACTGCCAAAGTGAGCTGCCAGCACTGGATGAAGTTTTCACGGACTGTGAGTAGCCAAACTGGAGGGGCGGAATCGAATATCCAAGAGACTTGTTCAAATGCAGGATCATTGTACTTGGAGTTAGAGATTGGGGTTTCCCTGCTTGTTTGAAATTTTGTATTGGTTCAATCTGTTTTGCCATGCCTTGTGTTATCTTTTGCAGTGTGAATGTTCTGTGCCATTACAGGTTTATTTTTTGGCAATATGGCTCAGTTGAAAGCTGTTGGGACTTTGGAGTTGAGCTGAACACATTGTATTTACATCATATATGATTATTAGTTTGTGGGGGCCAGGGGCAGACTGTCATGGTTAGATCCATGTGTCCCCCACAAACAAATGAATGTATTCTGATAGATCGATCCTCAGCTGATGGCAGTTTGGGTTTTACAACCTCACTGAAGCTGTGTTGTTGGGGGCAGGTTTATGGGGGTTATAAGCCAGCATCCCCTTGCCAATGTTTAGCACACCTTCCTGCTATAGTGCTATACTGGTGGTGATGTCCACCCCTCTGCTCATGCCATCATTTTCCCTGCCAGGATGGAGTCTCCCCTCGCGTTCATAAGCCAAATAAACCCAATCCTCCACAAGTCACTTTTGCTTGAGTTCTTTCTGTGAAGCAACTAAAGAGCTGACTACAACACACCCTATCCCAGGAGCTTTCATCCCATTACTTAAGGCAGAGAAAGAGGAAAAAAATGATAATTTGATTAGCCCTGTTGCTTGAGTTCCAAGTTCCAGAACAAGCTTAATTCAGATCAGAAGTACTAAAGAAAAGTCACTTAAAATCACCCTTTGTTTTGGGGAGATGGCTCAGTGGTTAAAGGTACTTGTGTGCAAAGCCTCCCCATCTTGGTTCACTTTTCCAGGACCCATGTAAAGCCAGATGGAAAAAAGTAGCACATGCATCTGGAGTTCACTCCCTCTCTCTTTCTCTCTCACATAAATAGATAAACAAATATTTTTTGAAAAAAATCACCTTTTCCTTTTCTTTCATTAATTATGACAAATATGATGGTGGGCCTATAATCTCAGCATTAGAGAAGCAGAAACAGGAGAATCCCTGGGGTTTCCTTGCTAGTTTGCTTAACTGAATCAACAAAATCTAGCAAGACTTCCTGTCTCAAAAAATGAGATGGACAGCAATTGAGGAAGACACACAACGTTGACCTCTGGCTTCCACATTCACGTCATCCACATACATACATATGTACCTGTGCACACACACCATTCACACATACATAAAATAAGGGGGGGGAAGAAGAGTTCCATTCTCTGGCAGCCATATAAAATTGTACATGGAGGCTGGAGAGGTGGCTCAGCATTAAGGCATTTTCCTGCACAGTATAATGACACAGGTTCCATCCCCCAGTACTCACATAAAGCCAGATGCACAAAGAGGCACTTGCATCTGGAATTTGTGGAATGCAGTGGCTAAGGCCCTGGCATGCCGATTCCCGTATTCTCTCTCTCTCTCTCTCTCTCTCTCTCTCTCTCTCTCTCTCTCTCTCTGCAATTAAATAATTTTTTTTTTTAAAAAGAGCTGTGCTTGGGAAGTACACCTATAACCTTAGACCGGCAGGGGAGCAGAGACCTAAGAATTGAATTGTTGTAGCCCTCCCCACATCCCTTCCCTGAGTCCCTACAAGTTCTGGTCTCAGTAAAGAGACTTGTCAAATGAGAGTAGACAGAATGATGGAACAATACACATGATGTTAGTTTGGGCCACCACAACATGCACACAAGCCAGCGGAAAGAAAAGTGAGCAGAGAGAAAGGATGAAGAGGGCTGAGGGCAGATGAAATTAGATTAAATTATGGCCAGTCATCTCCCCATGTATAAAGGCCTGGATACAGTAAGGGAAGAAGCCAGAGAAGTGTTTGTGAGGAAAGCATTCCAGACATAGTTTAAGAAGGTCTGGAGGTAGTGAAGTCTGAAGCATCCAAAACAGCAAGAAAAGAGCCATGGTGGAGGAGAATATACAGAGACATGGCCCTTCTCAGTAACAACATACAAAGGGGGCGTGAAACTGGGTTGACTCCTAGGCTATCCATAAACCTCCTACCCCATGGACTGATCCAGTTTGCCCACAGAGGAGGATATCCAGCTGATTGAGGACAGGGAAGAGGGAAATCATGGAACTGGGGATATCAATACATTATTCACTGATTCAGTGTATCTAATTATGGATAATAAAGGAATATAAAAAAATAAATAATAAAACAGCAAGAAGGCTGGTGTAACTTTAGCTGGGCCTGTGGAAAAGGCTGGGGAGGGGACAGGAGCCAGATCTGTTCCAGCCCTGCAATAGGAGCGCAGGCTTCCATCAGGTCCAAATGATTATGACATTTGTGACAGGACTTTAATTAGACTCCTGTTCGATGTTCTTTACTCCTCTTAAGGACTGAAAATAAATGAACCAATCTAGAATAAGTAAAACCAAGAAAGTTATTCCTGGTGCCAATTGTTTTGTTATTTGTTATGCTACCTACTTTCTGAAAGAAATTGCCTTGTTAAAACATCTCATTTATTTCCACCCAAAGGACTTTGCATAAACTGAAATTAAATGGGTGTGATGGCTTTTGCAAAGTTGAGGGGAAATTACTTCTCAGTCTAAGAGTGGTGGAGGAGAATTTGCCAGGGTCTTTGTGAAACTATTGCTTCCTAGGGAGCTCACCACACTTTCCTACCTCTGAATGAGCCTTAAAGATAGTCCACTGGAAGCTGGGCGTGGTGGCACATGCCTTTAATCACAGCACTTGGGAGGCAGAGGTAGGAGGATTGCTGTGAGTTCAAGGCCAGCCTGAGACTATGTAGTGAATTCCAGGTCAGCCTGGGCTAGAGCAAGACCCTACCTCGAAAAACCAAAAAAAAGATAGTCCATTGGTCTTCATCAGAAAACACTGTGATGGCTCTTTAAGTCACTGAACATTGGCCAATCCAGTCAGATTTTTTATATTTTATTTGTTTATTTGAGAAAGGCAGAAGGAAAGAAGGGGGATGGGCACACCAGGGCCTCCTGCCACTGTAAGTGAACACAAGGCCAATGCTCCACTTTGTGCATCTGGCTTTTCACGGGTACTGGGGAATCGAACCTGAGACGCCAGGTTTTGCAAGTAAGCACCGTTAACCGCTTTCTCCCCAGCCCTCAGGGAGATTTTGGTAGCAATTTAGTAAATAGAGTGGGTTTTAAACTAGACACACCCAGCCTTTCTAAGTCTCAGTTTTCCAAAATGGTTGATGGTATAAAGCAATGTCAATGCCTAACATTTGACACGTCACATGCAACTGGAGCGACTTTCTGCCTCCTTCATTCCCGTGGTTCCAGTTATGCAACTGGTGGATGAGAACACTCCTCTTCCTGCAGGATGGTCTACAGTCCCGAGCATATTTTGTTTCCTCTTGTCACTTGCCTTTCTCTCAGCATGACCTTTAGGCTAAGCTGATGTCAAAGGAGACCTTCATCCTCCACAAGGTGAAACTGGCCTCTGAGGAAACTGAGATGCATCCCCATCTTCTAAGATATAACTTTAAGGCCTATTGTGAACTGTTCTCTTTCATGTCCCAGACTCACATGCTACTACAGTTTGATCTGGAAAACATGATGTCATGGTTTGATCCAGGTGTCCCCCACAAACAAATGAATGTTTTCTGATAGATCGATCCTCAGCTGATGGCAGTTTGGGTTTTACAACCTCGATGAAGCTGTGTTGTTGGGGGCAAGCTTATGGGGTTATAAGCCAGCTTCCCCTTGCCAGTATTTGGCACATCTTCCTGCCACTGTTTGCAGTGCTGTGGCAGAGGTGATGTCCAGCCCTCTGCTCATGCCATCGTTTTCCCTGCCAGGATGGAGTCTCCCCTTGAGTCCGTAAGCCAAATAAACCCATTCCTCCACAAGCCACTTTTGTTTGGGTTCTTTTTGCGCAGCAACAAGAAAGCTGACTGCAACACATGACATACATGGAAATTCATTTCCATACATGGGCCAGCCACTTACCCTCAGAATATGGTTTGTAAGTTCTGTTTGGTTCCAGGGTCCATGGCAACAATTTGTTACTCATACCATCAACCACAAATTTCTTCCAGCTTCTTTGTAATGTTTGGTGCTGTGTTGTTTCTGGCTTTAAGGTTCTTTGGGAAGCATCTGTGATATCACTCTCTCTCTCTCTCTCTCTCTCTCTCTCTCTCTCTCTCTCTCTCCACACACACACACACACACACACACACACACACACACACACACACACACATACTGGCTTGCTGATGTGTCAGGAAATATGATGGAGTTGTTTTTCTTAAATCCACAAATCTTTCAGAACAGATTTCAAACCCACTGTTTATTGACTGGAATTTTTGTTCATGTGTTTCTGATTAATTGTTACCACAATATTAAAATCATTTATCCTACACATGATACAGATATATCTGTGATATGTCATGTTATATTGTTATGTTATGTCATGTTATGTAATTTACTTCACAATCAACTAAGCCTGAGACAATAATGAGAGTGAATATTAACTTATCCCAATACAAGCTCCTGAGTCTACTCTTAACACAAACTGGTGTTTCAACTTGTTAGAATTTATTAATTAAAACTCAAAACACACACACAGTAAGTGTGACAATGCATGTATAGAGTAGAAATTCTCTATGTGAAATTCATTTTCCGTGCCCCATGGTCCTTCGGTGCTCCTTCTTAAAGGCATGTGGTGGGAGGTGGGGACAGAGGAGGCTTAGTCAAGAGTCAGAAGTCTTCTAGTTCAAAGGACTCCATGCTAAATGTTGGCAAGGTTGAGGTATATATTTCCCTGCCTTTCCTTACTTGATTCTGAGAAGACCTATATTATGGAGAGCAGGTCAGAGAAGAGAATCATCTATCTACTGTAACATCACTGGGAAAGGCTCACTGGTGTTCTCTTTTCTTCTTTGCTTGTGATTAGCATTCTTCTCTTCTCCCCCTGAGAATCCCATTTGCTTCTATTTTTCCATCTTCCAAGATCCATATTTAACATGTCTTATATACAACTTAGCCATATTCTTCATCTTCAGGAACTTGAACAGAAAAAGGGTTTTGAAATGGTTTAGTATTGTGAAGCATAACAACCAAGGTAACAAGGCTACCTGTGGAGTACTAGTGATCACTATCATATTGTAATTTGAAAGAATTATTACCTGTCTTCCCCACCTTCACTGCAAAATGACTTTTGTTAAGTCCGGTATTCGAAAATTGAGATGACAATCCATTTGCAATGGAAATAAGTCTATCAAGTATGAATAAACATGTCACTCTTAAATTACTTTGCTATACTTCTGGAGAAATTTTTAGTGAATGTTTTCTTTGGTATATCAGGCTTACTACATGAAGAATGAGATTTAAAGCAGAATTCAAAAGAAACCTTCCTGGATATTTTACTTCAAGTACCAACATTTGAATATTAACTATTTCCTCTTTGGATCTCCCATCCTGCTCTTCCTGCTGAACTTTCATGGGGAAAAAAATTGCAAATAAAGCAATGTAATAAATAAGGATCCTAAGAACAAATTCATAAGGATAATTCTTAGGACATTGCTTAGTATTATCAACAGCCAGGCTTCTTCCCTTCCATATCACGTTTACCTCAGATTACAATTTTTGCATGTTATTTGATAAAGTATGAGATAATCCCAGCCGCCCATACACTTCAGGTGTTTCTGAAAACACAGGCATCTGGCTATCAGTCTTCATAATGTGATGGGCTGGGAGGGCCTCTGACAATTTGTGCCTGTCTGACTCAGGACTGTTAGATAACAGACGTGGTATTGTTTTGAGTTGCTGTGTGGGTGGTAATTTGTTACAGCAGCAACATCAAACAAATACTGAAGTTAATATGCTACTATAGTTATCGCACATTGGAAATAACTTACTGTTTGTGACCACGAAATAACTCATTGGTGATTTAACATTCAGAACATGAGGTCTTCCCTAGTGAGCTCAGGCAACATTTGGAACGCATGGACTTTCCTTTGGGCTTTCTAACAGTGCATTTGTCTTCAGGGCACTCACATTTTCTTTGTGGGTTAGACAGAAGCATCTAATAGTCACAGCTCAGTCTCTGGAAACTAGAAAGAGAGGCTTGTCTGTCTTTGTTCTCCTATTTCAGAGGAATCTTTCTATGTAGAAGAAAAGGTTTAAAGAGTTCAGACAAAAGCCACAGATAACTCCACTGCTGTGTCTTGGTAGATTTTAATATGTGACATATTGTCAGACCTCAACACCTACAGAAAAATGGAATCTTTCAAGTGTGAGTTCAGTTTAATAAGCTTATACTTTGCAGAGAAAGATGATATATTTAATTTTTATATAAAAGAAACAGAGGGGATATCTCATAAGCTTACAAACATATAATTGAGCCCAATTCTTTGGAGAAGTCATACTAAGGAGCTGTAGAGGAAAGATGCTCAGTATTCTGCTGGTTTGCCACAGCATGGGCGGCTTAAGCCACAGAGAGGTACTTCTCACAGTCCTGGATGCTGGAAGTCCAAGATCACAGGATTGGCAAGGTTGTGGGGGTTTTGCTGTTGTTATTTGTTTGTTTTTATTTTTATTTTTCTGAATATGGTCATTTTCAGGTGTCTTTGCATGATCTTCCCTTTATGTAGTTCAGTGCCCTAATTTTCTCAGGACACTAGTCAAATGAAACAAAAGCCCACCTCCATAACTTCATTTAACCTGTTTCATAGTTAAAGTTTCTATGTTCAAATATAGTCATATTCAGAATTACTGGGAGTGGAGACTACAACATAGTAATGTGAGTGGGATACAGGTGAGCCAGCAGCAGTAGGCTGGGCTCAGTTACTTTTGGAGTGCAGCCTGGTGTATTCCTGACTTCCAATAGCTCTCCTGCATAGGGTATCAGAAGCTTTCTTACCGTCTTCAGATGCTGGCAGAAGAAGCTTATCTCTCACAGATTACCAGGGAAGATAATGGGTGGGTTTGCAAAAACGGTTAGGAAATAATAGTCATGAAAGCTTAAAGCCTCCTATCACAAAGCTCAGTAACCCTTCCATTGCACTGTATAGTTGGCCCTTGTTTACAATGGAAGGCATCTCTGGAAGTCAAATATATCATAGTTTATATCATAGTTATCAGGACATTTCATCAAATAAGAAAACTATCAAACTGAGACAACAATGACTATTTAATATCATGCATGTCTTCCAATGAACATAAAAGCTAATCAAAATAACCTAGATTGTTCAGTCAAAATGTGACATATGGGGATGGATAGATTGCTGAGTGGTTACAGCACTTGCTTGCAGAGCCTAAGGACCCAAGTTCGAGTCCTCAGTGCCTACATAAAAGGCAGGTGCACAGTGGCACATGCATCTGGAGCTCATTTGCGGTGGCTGGAGGCCCTGGCATGCTCACTGTCTCTTGTCTGTCTTTCTCTATATCTTTCTCTGCTTGCAAATAAATAAATACTAATTTTTTTAAAAAAATGTGAGCTGGGTATTGTGGCCCATGCCTTTAATCCCAGCACTCAGGAGGATCGTTGTGAGTTTGAGGCCACCCTGAGACTTCATAGTGAATTCCAGGTCAGCCTGGGCTAGAGTGAGACCCTACTTCAAAAAAGGGGGGAGCTGAGAGACAGCTCAGTGGTAAAGGCACTTGCCTGCAAAACTAAGGACCTGGGTTCAATTCTGCAGTACCCACATAAAGCCAGATGCACAAAGTGGTGCAGGCATCTGGAGTTTGTTTGCAGTGGCTGGAGGCCCTGGTACATCCATTCTCTCTTTCTCTCTCTCTCTCTCTCTCTTTCTCTCTCTCTCTCTCTTTCTCTCTCTCTCTCCTTGCGAATAAACAAATTTTTTTAAAAAAATTTTAAATGTCACTGACTTTGTACTGAGTCCTGCATACACATTATCTCAAGAAACCCACACTAATTTTATAAGGTAAATCGTATAGTTATCTGATTGTTCCAGAAAAGAGATCTTAGATTTTTAGAGAGGTTTGATTCCTTGTCCAAAGCTACACAACTTGTATGCAGTGAGGCCAGGTCTGTCATTGTGTATCTCTGACAATGATTATCTCCCAATCATAATAGACAACACCACAATAGAATGGAAACAATGACCTCATCGTGTATGAGCTTCTATATATGATGAAAATATCTTTGTAAGAGGTAATTCACTATGATTTTTGCATTGCTATATAGCATAAGTTCTAGTCATGCCTGGGTGCCTTTATGTATAAAACACCTTTGAAGATGGGAAATCTCTTTCTATTCCATATAAAATTGTAAGTTTCTGTAAATCATCATGTCACATGTTACCATGAAATTAATAATAGAATATAATCTTCAGACAAATGGCCAAGTTGTTCTAGAATTCAGGTACAAATCACTATGCAAGGGTGTAAGTAATGACTACTTCCTTCTGAGACCACATTATACAGGCATCAGCATTTTCAAGAGGAAAATAGCAGTACCAAGCCATGCCTTGGAATTTGACAAGCATACCTGCTTCTTATCATGAAAGCCAACCTACACAAATTATTTGTGAAGAATTATCCCATCACATACTAAGAACTGTTTTCAAAAATAAATAGAAGAAAAGAAAAACTCTATTTGAATAACACTACAAATTCTTATTGACCTATTTTGTGAACACAGTTATCACCGTCTAGTAATGTCTTTATTGACATGAAAGGCTCTGGAGAGCAGCTCTTCTCTTCCCAAGCCTTGAGTTGAAACAACCCCTAAGCCAATTCAGTGCCAAGGCTTCCTTGGGAGACCAGAGGTCTTGGAATTTATCACCTGTGGTGAGCAACAGCACCCTCTGCTGGTGGAAACCTTGGGGCCACAGCAGGAATGCCCTTCAAAGAGGTAAAAGAAAGTTTCCAGATATATTATGCTACAAAATTTTCCACTAAGGGATCTTAACTGAAAGAAATGTTTGAAAAATGCTTGGGGAACAGGAAAATTATATTATATGGCAACTTAAATCTATACAAATGAATGAAGAGTACCAATAGTGATTAATACAAATAAACATGAAATATTGTCCTCACTTAGTTTCTTGGCTTTCCCTCATGGGTGGAGTCAAACCCAGGGCTGCACACCTGCTAAATAAGCATTTTACTACTGAACTACATTTTTAGCCTTTTAAGATTTTTATTTTTGATTATTTTTTGCATGTGTGTATAGAGAGTGCATATGTATGCATGTGAACATACATATATGTAGGTAACTTGGGCATGTGTATGTGAAGGCCTGAGGACAATCTTCAATCCACAGGTATGTCTATCTTTGCTTGACACAGCCTCTCACTAATTAGGCTAGACTGACTGGCCAATGACCATCGGGGATTCTCCTTTCTCCACCTCCCCAGTGCTGGGATTCCAAGTGTGCACAACCATCCTTGGTATTTTTAAATGAATTCCAGATAGAACTCAGGCCCTGGTGCTTCAGGTCAATGCTTTACCGCTTGAGCTATTTCTCCAGACCAAGCTTTTTAATTAAGCAATTATCCATTGGCTATTGGCTTCTCCTTTGCCTACAGACATGTTCTCATGTCATACCAAACATGTCCTTGAAATGTGATGGTAAAGTGCGAGTGAGTTGATTTCTCAATATTGGGCACATGCACACCAAAGTGACATTTAACTCCAATAGCAACAGCAGCAAAAGACGTTGTTGTTAGCAGTGTCCCCTTTCTTGCATAAAGTGCATAGTTTACTGGTTTCAAAATGATTTCACATTTACTTACATAATTGCTATAATCAAGGCTGGGAATTACAAACTTGTCAAAGATGAGAATGCCTCCTCTAATTTCCTAAAGTAAGATGCTGAGGACATCAAAGGAAATGAGGCTATTACAGAATACATGTAGTGGCTTCCATTGGTCCTTGGCTTATTGGTAGAATGCAGACTAAGCAAGGTACCATCTCTGCCCCTTTCACTAATACCCCAATATTTGCAATGAATCCAGCTTCAACTCTTTACATCCCAGACTCCCTAGACCATGAGAGATGCAACAGTTCTCTCAAGATTATCCACAGTGCTTCTTCCACCACCAACTGCTTAAATTCCCTGACAAAAGTCACCCAAGGCAATTCCAACATCAAGGAAGGAACACAGTTCACATCATGGAGGGCCCATCTGGAAACTAAGTGATGGTATGGGTTGCCTGCACCTATGAACCTGACAAGGCTGTGAGAAAGGTCATTCTTGACCTGAATGAAACATGTTATGTCATCGCTTCCTGCAAATCAACACCCTGTGTGTTACCATGGATCTTGCCTGCCATCTGGAGAAAGCTAATGAAGAACGATGGCATCAAGAAGGTGGCAAATCAAGGCACACTCTCCTGCTGCTGTTGTCCACCTGATACTGGCCAGGAGGTGATGTCCACCCTCTGCTAATACCATCATGGAGCTTCCCCTCGAGTCTGTAAGCCAAAGCAATCTCTTTCCTCCCATCAGCTTGCTTCTAGTTGGGTTCTTTGTCCCAGCAACAAGAATTGCTACAACAGTTAAGTTGAAACAGGAATGGGATTGTTGCTGCTGGAACCTTGATTCTGTGGCTTTGACCTTTTGGAACTGATTTTCAGGAGGAATGTGGAAGGATTTGAAACCTTGGCCTAAAAAAGACTCCTTGCAGTGCTGTAAGTACAGCTTCATGGATCATTCTGGTCAGAGTTGAAAGGTCTGAATACAGTGAGGACTATGGACTGTGAGGTTTGGCTTATGAGAGTGAGAGAAAACTTTCTTGGGACTGGTCTAGAAGCAGTTTGAGTGAGAAGTTTGAGTGTCTGCCTGTGTCCTGAGAACTTGTGCAGGGTTGCTTTGCATAGAAATGGACTGGTGAGCAGATGGAGATGGCACAGAAAGAAATGAAATCTCTGGGCCAAAACTGCTGCGTGTTTAGCTGTAAATGTCCAGCCTCTGCTCATGCCATCGTTTTCCCTGCCAACATGGAGTTTTCCCTCAAGTCTGTAAACCAAAATAAAAATAAATCATTTCCTTCAGAGAGAGAGAGAGAGAGAGAGAGAGAGAACAAGAAAGAGAGGAGAAAGAAAGAGAACGAAAGAAAGAATGAACAAACGAAAGAAAATAAGAAAGGAAGGAAGGAACACAAAAGAAAGAAAGAAAGTCAGAAAGCAAGCAAAGCAGATAGCCAAGAACCCCAGAAGCATCATGGACTATATGAAAAACCATGTTATCCCCTGTAATTTTAACAGTGCCTTTGATGCTGGCACTGGTTGTCAGAGTCAGCCACATGTCACTGGGATGGATCTCCACACCAGGCACAGTTTTGGGAGGAAAGTATTTATTGAAATAACAGACCCAGGGGAAGTTTCAGATTGGTGAAAGAGGCTGCCCCCCTGTTGTAGTCAGTCACACACTGCTGGGATGAATCTTCAAACCAGACACAATTTGGGGGAGGAAAGTATTTATTGAAACTACGGATTGAGGGGAAGTTTGTAACAGTGAAAGAGGCTGGCCCTCTTTCATGGGTCTGAGCAGAGAACCACACATAGAACAGCAAACAGGCAGGAGTGGCCAAGAGAATCTCTTCCCCTTTCTTTAGCCTTAGGGTGGGGTCTTACAACCCTTCCTCAGATTTAGTAGCTTTTTGAGTCTCTGGAATTTCCTTCCTGTACTGCCCACACAGGAAAGGATATTTACTTCTAGCTTCCTTGAGCTTCTTTACATCTTGCCCCTTGCTTAGAGGCTGCCGTCCTATAAACATCCTCAGAGACCCACCCAAGAGTTACTAAAAAGGTCAAGTTGACAATGAAACTTGACCATCACACCCCCTTTCACAGATCCAAGCAGAAAGAGAGATATAAATCCATCCAGCACCTCCAGCCAGGACACTCCAACTCTAACTGCAGGACCTTCAGGCCTGAGCTCAGACTACTCTTTGCATATGTATAACTGGAATTTCACATCCACCTTAAAAATACCTTAGGGCTGAAGGCCAGGCCAAGGTGACACCTCCTCCAGCAGTGTTGCTCTTAATGATGATCTGTGAAGCTAATTAATGTCTTCAATTATGTTTTCTTTACCGATCATTTCTATGCATGAACATACTATAATTTGATCATAATACCCCCTTTCATGTCTCTATTCCATGGAACCCTTTCTATTTCCCAATAGTCTTTCATCCACTTGTCCTCCCTCTTCCGTATTCTATGGTTTAATGTTGATGGGCTCCGTAGTGGGTAGTTCTTGGAGAGATAACAACTTCCACTGTGAGATCATGAATGCACCAAAGTGTCCCAAAGCACTCCTCACTGACCTGTGGCTCTTACATTCTTTCCACACTCTCTTCCACAATATACGCTGAGCCTTGAAGGGTGTGATAGAGATGTTTCATTTAGATCTTGACTGTCACTTGTCAGCACATCGATGAGTCTCGGATATCCACAGTCATCTGCAAAGAGAAGGGTCTCTGGCCAGCAGTGAGAGCAGGACTCAGATTCTTTCCTACACCTCCTCCGCAATGCGCCCCCCCCAGCCCTGGGGGTGTGATAGAGATGTCTCATCCAGGGTGGAACACTCAACGGTCACTTCTCATCACCGTGATAATGAATCTTTGGTCTCTCCAGTGGTCACCAACGTTAGCAACTGACTCACCCATGGTGGCAACTCCACTGGGTGCCTGTGGGGGGACACACAGCAGAGTTGAGGCAAGGGAGGGTTTGACACCAGAAGGAGATAGCTTGTCCATATGTCACCATGAAGCCCAAGCCCGTAGAACATCATTATAGTAACAAAGAGGAAAAGAGCTCCTTAACCACTGGAAAGTCCTTGCCACAACTTTTCTCAACACACCAAGAATCTCCCATAATCAACAGACTGTAAGAATAAACTTCCAGGATAGTCATGACATAGATGTAGCAAAAATAAACACAGAAAAATTACAGAAAATGTGATTCGAGTAAATGAAGTTTTAGAAAAGGCAAAAACAATTTTACTGTGAAAAGTAACTGATTGATATGGGTGCTTTAGGAAAGTAGCGAAAATATTTTATGTTTTGATTTGGGTGGTATATATCAATTATGCATTTGTCAAAACTCATGATACTGTACACTTAGGATGGATACATTTTATTTATAAATTATACTTCAAAAACTTTTAAGGATAGAAGCAGAAACAGCCTGGGAAACTTTCTTCAACATCAATCCCTGCTTCACATCTCTGAGAATTAGAATATAGAATTCTCAACTCACCAAAACATACAGAAACATCTTGTTTTCCCAGTTTTACTAGAACTAACCACAGGGGAAAAGAACAGATAGTTCTGATAACCAGAAAGGAAGAAAATTAAATAGTTGCCATTCTTTTCACCTGGCATTAATATTTCCTACCTGCTCTCAGATTTATGTGAATCAGTCTATGCAAGGTAGTATTTGCATTTGGAATATTTATGTTTGGGATTGGTTGGCAAAACTCAGAATTCCATGGGTTTTTAAATGACTCCTTCTGTAGTCTTTTCTCAGAATCCCCATAACCCTCTGTTGATTTCCTACTCCAAAATCAAAAAAATCTGTCTCTTCCGGTTACCATCCTCCTCCATCTCATATGAATAATAATTGATGAATGAATGAATATCTCATGGTGTCCTAAGTGGGCATTTTACTGAGAAATTTCTAATGTCAATCTTTCAAATGGGTGAAAATTCACTGCACATATTTTTTGAACTTAAATTCTTACCACACCTAGTCTATTGATTATCTTTGATAGAGAGATGGAAAGAACACATGTTTGGATCCCATGGATATTAAAAGGCTATTGCTTATTCCTTTGTAATGTGTGAAATGATGATGTGTGAATGATAGAAACTCTTCTCTTTCTTGACAGGACATACAGAGGGCCATCCTGTTCTATGATTGGCAGCCTTGACAGAGGCTACATGGACCATGAAGCCCACATTTTACAGCTAATTGATACATTCTTTGGGCTTGGTTATGCAAATAAGTAACACCTAAATTTTAATAGCTTGAAACAGCAGACATGCGTTTTCCACTCAAGGGTGTGAAACTTTGCTCGTCCCACCCATGTTCTGTGTGGAGACCTAAGTTGATGATGAACTTTTGCTGCTGGAAAACGGTTTAGGTTGTGCTGATGTATATCCTATGGAACAGATGAAATCACGTGACAAATCTACAACTGGAAGTTCACTATTGCCAGTGGAAGGTGTTGGCTGGATACCTGCTGGGGAGGGCACTGTTGGGAACAATAATGACATCTACCACATGTGGTTAGCAGGCTGAAAATAGTGGCATCTTTTTTTCAAAGAAAGATTATGCTCTTTTCCCCCATCTCAAGCCATCCACAGCTTAGGGAAATAGAAAAGCAATTATTACCCCCTTGATATATTTGCATAAATCTTTAAGTTCAACCAGAAAATGCAGGATAAACAGATATGCAAAGAGATATGGTAGTTTCTAGAAATAGACCTCTGGGTTGTGACTGGCCTGCCACTCATCAGATGTTCAGAATCAATTACACAGCAAGGATTAAAGTCTGCATGTCAAACAGAGGACAGAAAAGAAAAAATAAAGCCAGGTTGAATCAAGAGGAAGCTTAAATATTCATCAGTGTATCTGTTCTGAGTGAGAAGTACACACAATTTAACTTAAATAAATTTCTTCATCCCAGCCAAGTGTGATCATTTTGACAAATCATGCTAGATACATTAGAATTCTTATTTTCACCAAATCTTCAAATCTTAGTATACATGACAATTGGCCACAGATCACTCACTGTGACATCCTCCATAGTATGTAATGAAAACAATCTCAGTTTTAGATTATTCTCCTTTTTCATAAAAGAGAACTGAATCCTAAATTAGAAAAGCATTATCTTAAAGTCCAGCCCTGGATACAGATAAATAGCTTTGTGAAGGTGGGTTTCAGGGATGGGATGAGATAGAAAGAATTCTTGGACCTTCATAAATGTCCTCAGTAAAGCCTCCTTCTGATTTGCTTCATAGAGAAGTTCAAAGCTTTTCAAGCCTGGTCAAAGAGGAGAAGCTCTCTAAGGAGAAGACAAGGAAGAAAATAAGCAAATGTTTGGATAGGTAAGTATCTTCCGCTTTTTAAATTCAGTAAAGAGTAAGATGAGGACTTCATTGAGTTTACAGGGTGGTGTCACATGAACCTCCTCTGAGACAGGAGACGTAGTCTTTCATGAACAACTTTGGGCAGCACCCCATTTCTACTTACAAATTAAGGGAAACCACTTTGCCTGTGATTCCCTGCTGTCCCCACATGCGTAGAGTAGCCTCTGACTTTGCACCAGGGGTGTGTGTGAAGTGGATGTGGCATAAATGACACTGTGTCTTTTCCAAGATTAGTAATCATCTCTCTGGTGGTGCCTCTGCACCTTCCTCTCGGCATCCCAGGGAAAGCCAGTTTCCAGGCAGTCAGCTGTCTCAAGGCGAAACAGGTAACCCAGAGAGAGGTCTCTAGCCAACCATGAAGAGAGCAGGTTTTCAATCCCTTCATGTGTGAAGAGATGAGTACTGCCAACTACTACTAAGACTTCAGATAAGAGCTTGTCCTGACCAATAGCTTGTTGAAACTAGCGTGAGAGACCTTGAGTCTGAGCCACCTGGCTAAGCCACTCATGGATTCCTGATCCCAGACAGTTGTGAAATAATAAATGCTTACTGTTTTAAGGTGTTAAGTTTTGAAGTCATTTCTATAGCAATAAACATGTAATGTACCTTCACTATTCAATTTGTGTCCATTGAATCTTATTCTTCAAAGGATGGAAAAACCATCAACTCTTCCCTTTCTCCTTGGTTTTCATAATTTTTATATAAGACTAAATTGATCTCAAGATTTTAAAGTACATGTCTCCTAATTTTCATAAAAATCAACAATATTGAGTTAGGTATAGAAATCTCCACATGAAGGGCTGGAGAGATGGCTTAGCAGTTAAGGCATCTGCAAAGCAGAAGGACCTGAATTCCATTCCCCAGCATCCACATAATGGCACATGTGTCTGGAGTTTCTTTGCAGTGGCTGGAGGCCCTGGTGTGCCCAATCTCTCTCTCTCTCTCTCTCTCTCTCTCTCTCTCTCTCTCTCTCTCTCTCTCTCTCTCCTCTCTCTCTCTCTCCTCTCTCATTCTTTCTCAAAAAAATAAAAAGAAATGTGCACATGAAAATACAAAGGTTAGTTTCTGTCAATCTAAAACTTCACTCTGTAAGTAGGAAATTTAAACTCTAACTTTAATGCCCACAATTCATTTTGCTGAGACGAGTGATGTAATATGCTGTGATAAGATAGTGTCCCTATGGCTTCTTTTAGGCTGACAAAATGGGCAACAGCCTTTTCCATTTTAAAATAAATGTAATAAAGAAAACCTAGTGTAATATTTATACCCACATATGTGACTTTCTCAGTATCATTTCAATCCTGGCACACTGCTAGCTTTTTAAAGCAAAAACCCTTATTAAGTTGTATTATTCAACACTAAATACATATTATTAACATATATAAAATGTAATATATAAAAATAGTTTGAAAGGTCAATGAAAACAAAATGGTAAAATGAATCTTTTTAGCTATTATTAAGTAAGTCATCTAAAACTTTCAATATGGAGCCGAGGAGATGGCTCAATCTGTAAAGTGTTTGCTTGTAAGCATAAGGATCTGACTTGAGCTCCCTGGGACCCATGGGAAAGCCAGCTGTGGTAGCAGACACTGAAGAGCTGAGACAGGAGGATCCCTGGGACTTGCAAACTGGCAGGGAGTCTAGCTGAATTTGTGAGGCGTTAGATTTTCTTTCTTTCTTTCTTTCTTTCTTTCTTTCTTTCTTTCTTTCTTTCTTTCTTTCTTTCTCTCTCTCTCTCTCTCTCTTTCTCTCCTATCTTTCTCTCACTCTCTCTTTCTCTCTTTCTTTCTTTTGTTTTTATTTATTGAATGAGGTTCTTTTTTAAGTCTTATTACACATTTATTCTATATTAATTAATTTAGGAAAAGGGGAATTGGATGGGGAAGCCTCCCAGTCACCACGTGGTCTGTGAATATCATATTATTTAAGGAAACATGGAAAGTACAGAGTTCTCCAGCCACCAGTGTGTTGAGAAAACGGAGAGAGTTTAACAGAACTTATGTTATCTAGCCCAGGATGGCCTCAAACTCAGGGCCATCCTCCTACCTCAGCCTCCAGAGTGCCTCCACACCAGGCAGCTTTAGATTGAGGCTAACTGAGGAGACACTTGATGTTGCTCTCTACCCTTCACAAGATCACATGCACACTCACACACATAAACACGGACAGACACACACACACAACACATGAAAAATAATTGAGATTCTGTTACTAAAATTAAGGCATAAGCTTTATGTATACATTCCAAAATGGTGTCAACATATTTTCTCCCTGGCTCTCTCTTTGTGGGTGTGAGTGTTGTGTGATGTTGTCTGTGAATATATAGTGCATGCATGTATGTGTATGTGCACACATGGGCACGTATGCAAAGGCTAGAAGAGAACAACACTGTCATCTATAACTCTTTCTACTTTGTTTCCCCAAAGAGTCTCTCACTAAACTGGAGCTGCCGTTTTGTTCTTTAAACAGGCTGCACACGACTGGGATTACAGGTATATGCGATCATACTCAGATTTTTTTCATGGGTGCTGGGGTCAAACTTGGTCCTTTCAAGCCCTCATGATTGTAGGCAAGGGCTTTACCCAGAGCCATTACCCAAGGTCCATAAAGTGTCAGTAATATAAATTCACTAATAGGGACTTTGTCACAATACAGCTAGAGACCGAGTTGAATATGAACTTTATGCTCTAATGAAAACTGGAAATATAAGTATATTTAAACTATTATCTCTGTAAAGTGAATGTATTGAGAACTTCACAATATAAAGCTATTATAGAGACTGAGACTACTGTGTTAGTAAATAGAATAGGGGCTGGGAGGAAAGGAATTAGAATTATTATTTAATGAGTCTGCACCTATTTAGTTTTGGTTTGAGATGATGAAAAAATTCTAGAGATACATCGTGGTAATATATGCACAACAGTGATGATGTATTTAATGTTGTTGAGCTATCTACTTAAAGCTGGTTAAAGTGGCTGAAAATAGTTCTAAATGCAGCAGGTTATTTCAAATCTTAGTCTAGTTGTTATGTTTTCCAAAGTATAACATATGTAGTATTAAAAACTGAACACCTCAGTTCTTCCCACAAGTAAAATGTGATGCATGAACCTGAGTTTGGATAATCAGACTATGACCACTTAATTGTCACTTCACCTATTTCTAACTGTGAAAATTACACAAGTTCCCTCATTTCTCAGTACCTTTCGTTTTCCATATATGAAATGAGGTCATGTCAGTAACTACATTATAGTGTCTTTGTGCATTTAAATAAATAAATAAACACATACACACATATATAAATATAATTTTAATTTTAGTTTGGATATATAGCAAACATTTAATAATGTCAGCTAATGTGTTTTGTAGTGGCATAACCAAAAAAGTTACGCTTACTTAGAATATAAAACATTTATATAGCCTGGTATGATGTCACCTCCTTTAATCCTAGCACTTGGGAGGCAGAGGTAGAGGATCCCTGTAAGTTGGAGGCCAGCCTGGGACCACAGAGTGACCCAGGTCAGAGTGAGTTCAGATCTAGAAAGTGAGACCCTACCTCAAAAAAAATATATATATATACATATATATATGTATACATAGATAAAGGATAAATGCTATATTTTTAAGTAACATACAAAAATGTTGAGAACCAGAAAATAAATGTGCCAAAGAATTTACAAAGGTTTTAATGAAATCATTCCAGTTGTGTGTTAAAAGTTTTCTTGATGATTTCCTTTTGCATTAAACAATGATTTTAACATAGAAAACATATTTATGCACCTTTGTCCTCTGAGCAGCAGACCATGGAGGAGAAAAGCTTTTGCCACTTTTCATTTACAGATGATTAATGGACAAGAAATTTAATTGTTATTTATTTATATTTAAAATTTAATGAAGATTTGAATAATTTAAATCTTTGCTATTAGTATAAAAATGGAATATTAAACTTGCACTGTATCTAGCCAATCTCAGTGTCTAGAAGTATATCAAATGGAAATTATCTCTGGAAATATTTATGCAAAATGTTAATGAGCATGAATAATGAATACTAGAAGTCTCCATTGCCTATGGAAACCATAACTTAGTACAAGAAATAAAAGATACTAGAATTACTGAAAATAGTCCTTAGCTTTTGATGGTTCGCTTGAGATTTTCACTTTTGTCTTGACCAGGAGCATGTGCCTTGGCATTATGACGATGCTGGTCAGCTCCCTGTTACAACACGAATACAGGAGGAAATGCAGTGTACACGGAAATAAATATTCAAGACATTACAGGACGTATTCAACACTTTATTATAAAATAGTATGCGGTTATTTTGCCCAACTGTAAGTTAACATAAGTGTTCTGAACACATTTAAGTTTAGCCAGGCCCAGCTCTATAGCTTAGATGATTGTGTGCACTAAATGTATTTTTAAACAAGATAGTTGATTTTTTTTCTATTTTTCTTTTTTGTTAGCATATAAAGAATTAGGTTTCATTATGGTTTTTTTTTCCAAAAAAAAAAAAAAACTTGTTTTGGTTGTTTCTTATCCCTCACCACTTCTCCCCACCCTCCTTTCCTTCCACAATTCTTTTCCACTTGAATGTCACATATATTTTTGTCTTCCTCTTTCTCAACATCTTCTGTTACCCTTTTGTATTCTCCTATCTAGTTTCATAGCTCTACCTACACTTACACCCCCTATTTACATACACAGAGACATTAAAAGTTAAGATCCTCATATGAGAGACAATATGTGATTTTGTCTTTTGGGGCCAGAGAAACCTCTTTTAGTATAATATTTTCCATCCATTTTCCTACAGATATTATAATTACATTCTTTGCATCTCAATAAAATTGCACCGAGTGGCAGGTGTGGTGGCACATGCCTTTAATCCCAGCACTTGAGAGTTAGAGGTAGGAGGATCGACATGAGTTTGAGGCCACCCTGAGACTATATAGTGAATTCCAGGTCAGCCTGGGCTAGAGGGAGACCCTACCTCAAAAAACAAACAAACAAATAAATAAAAAATTGCACTTTGTATATGTACCACATTTTCATCATGCAGGATCAGTTTATGGACATCTGGATTGATTCCATAACCTAGCTATTGTGAAGAGAGCAGCAATGAATGTGCAGTTTTTAGTTAACAATATTTTCAATTTCCGATTGGTTTGTTCTGATGTAAATACATCACCCTAAGCGAAGGAGCCACTGTATCAGCCTTCTTTGAACTGACACCATTAATGCCCAAAACTTTCTGTGACTGTGGACCAAGCAACCGTAAGGGTACACAGCAGGAACTGAGGCCATGTCTTCTTCTAATCTTTGAAGTGCTTTCCCCTGTATATCTTGGCAGGATGCCTGCAACAGTCTGAACAGGACGATGCACAAGGTGTGCATCACAGCGAAAGCTCATTAAGGGACTTTGTCTCACGCATCTTGTGAAACCCGACATTGCACCCCTGATGAGCAATGCGTCCACATGGTATGTTAACATTAAAAGTGTCAACAACCTAGTCAAGTTGCATCTCTCAGCAGCATTTAGACAAAGTCCTGGGGAATGAGCTGCCTGTCACCAAGTATAAATGAAATGTCAACATCCAAGGTGCTTCATACACAGTTTATGAAAGCGCACTAGAATGTGACCAATGATTAGGGCGGGCTGAGGTATGAGTCAGATTTAACACAGCCTTTACGTTTGCTCTAGTGCAGACATGGTTCTCAAACACCCAGCTTCGCTCATAGACCGTGTGATTTTAGAGAATTAGAGTGGATCATCAACACTGCCCTCTTCTACTCACCGATGCCCAAATTACACATCTGTATATTCCCATGTTATAATTCTTTTATCGTGACTACAGCTTATTAGTAGCCATTTCCTTCTCTTTCTAAGCACTCTTTTATTAAATTATTATTTATTTGTACATGAGGGGTGGAGTAGGTGAGCACACCAGTACCTCTTGTCACTACGTATCGACACCAGACATTGGTGCCCCTTTTGCATGACCCTTTTTACATGAGTGGCTTGGGAATTGAACCTGATCAGGAAAGCTTTGCTAAGAAGTCCCTTTAAATGTTGAGCCATCTTCCCAGCCTTTCCAACTTCTCTTAAAAATGCACCCTGTCAATGAGTTACCCCTGAGCTGCTGGAAGTCACGGTCACCTCCTCATGACCCCCTTTGTTAAGTACTCTCGCATGATCCTTCATACTACCACCCCACAGATAAATATATAAGCCCTCATTATTTACATTTGCATTTAAACTTATGCTTGCTTTTCTGTGCCCAATTATAACTCAAACATTATAAGGCTTTTTGATGACTTGGTATGGACCCTTCTAGAACATCATCAGATACCAAAGACCATTGGTTTGGGATCACACACATAAGTGTAGTGGTCAAGCTAGCAAAATGAAATGCTAAGAAATCCAATTCCTTAGCATCAGTGGTTTCTGAGGTGACTGATCAAGTGTTATCTCTCTCTGTCTACCACTAACCTGGGACACGTCTTGACTGACAAGTAAGAAATACTTTATACTTCAGTGATAAAATCAAACAGACTACATGACAACCTGGGCAATAAGGCAAAAATTGATCTTTAAGGCTGACCAAAGACACCCAAATCAACAAAAAAAAAAATAGATCAATTTAGCCATTGAGTGTGGACAAGGCCAGCACACAGAGGTCAAAATGCAACTGCATTAGATCTAACAATCAGAAGGTTATCTTTTTCCCTTTAGCCATTTGCTAAATTCCAAATTCAGCCATGCCTCCTCAACTCAATATTTAAATTATTATAAGGCAATAACAATGAAAACAATATTTCTTGATTTGGAAAAAATTCCAATTAGAAAAGAATGATGACATAGCCAATTTTCTATTGTTTTTAATAGATAGTAAGGTAAGATATAAAAGCACTGTTTGCAAGGATAAAGTTCTTTCATTTTGCACAACACCAGAAAATAAAATACTGCTCCATGATTTGCCAATAAACACTATTAGAG